>AWOL01S0009016.1:4350-41033 GCA_000715115.1 Nicotiana otophora
AGATGCTACTAGGGAATGTCGTACCCTATGTAGGCAGAAAGTAATGCAGCCAGGGGATGTAGTACCTTGTGTTAGCAATAAGATAAGGCTCGTGGAACTCTAGGATGCTACTAGGGAATGTCGTATCCTATGTTGACAATAAAATGAGGCTCATGGTGCTTTGAGATGCTACTAGGGAATGTCGCACCCTATGTAGGTGGAAAGTAATGCAGCCAGGGGATGTAGTACCTTGTGTTAGCAATAAGATAAGGCTCGTGGCACTCTAGGATGCTACTAGGGAATATCGTACCCTATGTTGACAATAAAATGAGGCCCGTGGCGCTCTGAGATGCTACTAGGGAATGTCGTACCCTATGTAGGCGAAAAGTAATGCAGCCAGGAGATGTAGTACCCTGTGTTGGCAATAAGATGAGGCTCTTGTCTCTCTAAGATTCTACTAGGGAATGCCGTACCATATGTAGGCAGAAAGTAATGCAACCAGGGGATGTAGTACCATGTATTGAAGATAGGGTATTGATTCCCTATAATAAAACTAAAAATAACATATTTACATGCATATTGGAAGAAAATCAAGGATTTGAGAACTTCACTTGATGGTGTTCGTCTTTTCACGAACTGTTTCTTAAATTGTTGTGTTCCTGTTCTAAACAAAGAAAGATTTGTTAGTTTTACAACGGAGGTCGGTTTGTGGACTTGATTATTTCGATCTCTTGATCTCGGCACATTTTCTTTTCAACTGCAACTGATTATTTCCTGAATTCCAACTGCATCTTGACCCCAGAGAACCTTTGGCATTTCTAAACTTTGCCATAACGGTTGGTCGTGTGGGAATTAACCTATTTCAACTTTATTTTGCCTTTGTTGGCATTTTGCTTTTGGCTTCTTTCAAAGTTTTCCATTTCAAAGAATCGGTCAATCATGGTCAGTCGGGGTTGACTTGATGCCCTTGCCGAGGCTGGGCGCATTTTGAATATATCAGCTCGCTTCAAATGAGAACCTTGTAAATCGGTCTTGCCGTCTTTTCTTTGCCTTATTTTTTAAACAAAGTTAGATCGAAAGGGATTAAAAGAAAAATAAACAATGGAATAGAGAATGAGTTTAAAGCAAGAGGTGTCCCTTTCAGGGAACAGAAAGACGGACTTATCTGGGAGTACATGCGGACTTCAATGAACATGACATGTCTTTTGGATTGGATGTCCGATCTGTGTCAACTGTCCAACTCTTAGAAACCTATCACAACTTTTGACTTGAAACCGAAAAATCTTGCTCAGGACTGTGTTGATTCCATGGCTGTGTGGTTCCTCTTTTCGATCAACAGTGCCCTTTACGGATTTTCACTAGCTGATCTCTCTTATTTCTCTTCTCGACGTCGCCTTATAGTGCCCTTTGTGAATTTTCACTAACAAGACTCTCTCATTTTTATTTTCTCTACTCACCATCGCCCTACAGTGCCCATGAGGGTTTTCATTAATATGACTCTCTTATTTTATTTCTCTCATTTGGTAGCATTCGATCCAAATAACCGCATCCTCCAATTCTTGAATATTCTCGCCGATTGATCGGAAGGACTTGAAAGGATTTGGGTAAAAAGAATTTTGATTGAATTACAACTTTGAAACCTTCGAGCGAAATCATCGCCGAAAAATTGTGACAACTGCCCCAGTTTTTACTTTTGGGGGAATGTGAATTTTTATTTTGGTGTGACCAAACCCTAGTGTGAGGCTGCCTACGTATCCTTTGGAATCAGGTCGAATGTAGTTCAATTAACTTGAACTTGTTTTGATTTTTATTATGTTTTTCTTCAGTTTTTTTTTCATTTATTTTATTTTTCTTTCTCATTACATACAAGGTTCCAAAGAGGGTGGCCAAGGAAAAAGTATCTAGCTCAAAGGGTTAGCAAATGGTTAATAGTATTTGGGTAGCGAGAATGAAAGCCTTCGTCATCCCAATCAGAGAGTATTAAAGCTGCATAAAAGGTCAAACATAGTACCTTTTGACTACATCTGTATGGACAGTTGTATCAAGAACATTTCCTTCGATGTCTCCCAAATACAATACTCCCTTTTGGCAGCACCCTTGTTACAATTCGGGGTAAATTTTCCTTTAGCTTCCTCGTGATGCGGAAGAATATGCCTCAGAACGAGTTGCCCTACTTCAAATTTCTTGGGCCACACTTTCTTGTTATAGGCACGACCGTTATTTGTTGGTACAACTAACTGTGGCAAACTGCAGTCAATCGCTTTTCATAAACCAAAGTCATTTTCTTCAATCCGGTCTTGACTTAATCTTCATCCTCGAACTCGGTTTCAACAATGATCCGAAGAGAAGGAATTTCAACTTCTACTGATATCATGGCTATAGTGCCATAAACCAATCAAGTAAGGGCAGTTTTCATTTGGACTTGGTTTAGGCTTGTTGTCCCTTATTTGTTTATTTTCTTACAAGCCTTGTCTTCGACACATTCTACTTCTTCATTCATTATTTCAAGGTCTGACATCGTTTAAGGATCTGGGCATGAAGTCCGCAAGCATGTCATGTTATTAAAATCTGCATTAACAAAACTGAAAAAAGAATAAGAAAGGTGACAAGATTAATAAAAGAGACATTCATGGATGATGAAATATTGATTTTATTTATTTGAATTTTATATGTAAAAAAAATAAAAAATAAATAGAAGGGTTTACATCAGAAAGTAAGACAGTAAAGTAAAAGAATTCGGATTACACCCTGAAATAACCCGAAATACAGAAAAGATAGCAAGACCGACTATCGAGATTCCCGTATGATAGGGAAAGTTTCAGGTTTGGCGCCCATTTTTAGGTTTCTTTTCTATTGCGGCAATGGCTACAATGGCTTTCAGAGCCAGATCAAATTCTTCAATTTCCCTTTTGAGGGTCCAACAGTCCTATGTATCATATTCCACTGCTACAGAGTGGTATTTACATCTAGCATCAGCTTGGTGCGTGGGGGACTCGGGATTTGGCCGGTTCGGGACCACTGGCTGCAGCAGACCTAGTCCGATTAGCTTTTGAAATAAACTTGAATATGATTCACCAATAGGGGTGAACTAATTTCTTCTAAGGAGCTCTCTTGGGCGAGGATTGTATTGGGGAACATTTGGTTAGGAATTATATGGAGCTTGGTAGGGACAGGCATTTCTGGGAGGTGGAGCTCAGTTTTGTGTATAGTGTTGTGGCCGCATGTAAGGTTGCGCGTTCATCACCCATAAAGAGGCAGTTCCACAAACAACATCTTGATGGGGATAATATTGTTGTGGGACCTTAGGAAGCATATATGATTGGTTGAATGACCTGCGAGCCCCCTTCGAGCTCAAAGCCATCATTGCTCCCTCTTCCCTCGTGTTTCTGTTCAACAAACTCCCCGAACCGTTCTGAACGGTCTGTGATATGGCCTTAAGGCATCATGACTCAAGATTTGGCCCTTTTTACACCACTTTCTACCATCTCCCCAATTTCGATAGCCTCGGCGAACGGATTACCCATAACGGACATCATGTTCTGGAAGTAGTCCGCCTTTTGGGCCTGTAGAAAAACCATAATCATTTCTGCTTCATCCATTGGAGGCTTTACCCTGGCGGCTTGCTTGCGCCATTTGACAGTATTCACGGAAACTTTCCGCAGTTTTCTTTTTCAAAATGGACAAAGAGTTCTCTTTTTGTATTTTTTTCACTCTTGCTTTTTTTTCCGCTCTTTGTTTTCCTTTATTATTTTTGTCACTCCTTTCTTTCTTCGCTTTTTTTCTACTCAATTTATTTGATGGCAATGATCGAATCCGATGGGGATTGCCTACGTATCATAACGCCGCATGAATCAGATCTTGCGTAGTTCGGGAATATCGGAAAAAAAGTACATAAGCTAGCTCTTATTTTTTCTTTGGAAATTTTTGGAAAGAAGACTTCTTAAAGGAGAAAGAATTTTTTTTTTTTGGATTTTGATTGATCTTTCTTTGAATTTTTGTAAGAAAGACTTCTAAAGAAGGAAAAAATATATTTTTGGATTTTGATTTGCAAATTTTTATTTTTTTTCGAATGAAAGACTTCGGAAAAAAAAATATAATTAGATTTAATGATTTTTGTTTTTGGAATTGTCTAAGGAAAGAATTCTAAGAAAGAATTAAGGAAAGGAAAAATATTTTTGGATTTTTTGAAAATGGAGGTCGGAACCGATGAGGTTTGCCTACGTATCTCACATCCGGTGAGAATCAGACCCGCGTAGTTCGGTAAATATTTCAGAAATAGGATGACACTTTTTTTGAAAAATTCAGGCTTCTTTTTTTTGGGGGGGGATAAATACTGAGATTTTCGAAAATCGGGTAAATTTTCTCCCTTATATTTTCTTCTTTCTGGTTTTCCCTCAATATTTTTATATTTTTATTTTTATTTTAGAAACCGGTCAACATGCACAAACCAAATCAAACATAATGCACAAGTAGCACATAAGATGCATCAGGATGGTCTTGTAATTTCGGGTACACTTGTCCTAGACGGACCCAACCCCTGTGTTGAGTCCCCAAAGTCAAATGCACGTGATGCAAACAAACGTACCTACTAGGGATCCGGCATGAGGCTATATTATTCTAGGTTTAAACCTGGGGGTGTGTTCTAGACATGGCTTACCCAAGCGGACAACTCGAGCCGAGGTGAGAGCAATGTACCGGGAGCACGAAAGTCTACCCGGCCTAGATACTGACCCAGCCTCGTTCTAATTGGTATGACTTCTAACAGAAAAGTGGGCCACGCGTACGTGTGCACCATAAATTTAGAAGACTCAGAAGGGAGGCGTAAGAAGACAATTTAATATAGTTCAAATAATATCAAAGCGGTAATTAGCACATTAGGCCCAAAACTATAGTAATAACATCAAATCAATAAAGCCAAGTATATATCACATTACAAGCTTGAATTCTGAACCCTGAACCAGAGATTCTGGGTTCTGTTCCCCAGCAGAGTCGCCAGAGCTGTCACACCTCCTTTTTTCAGGGGGAATGGTGCCAAAGAAAAGAAAGAGAGTTTTTCCAATTAAAGTGATATTAATCGAAATGAGATTATTTATTTAATTTTCAGAGTCGCCACTTGGGATAATTATATGGTGTCCCAAGTCACCGGTTTATATTAAATCCCATATCGAGGAAATTTGATTATGTTTTAAAGTCCGCAAAAATCAGAAGACCGAGTAAGGAAATCTATTAACTAGGGAGAAGGTGTTAGGCATTCTCTGGTTCCGTGATTTTAGCACGGTCGCTTTTAATCATACCTGGCTTAGTTTGTTTGTTTAATTACATACTTTTAGAACCTACGTGCATTTTACCTCTTACCGCTTTTAATTACTTGATTATTTATAATTATTGAATTATCTTGAAACAAATCACGCGTACGTGTATTCATTTTGTTTGGTGTGTCATGAATCATGTCACGCGTACATGTACACAATTAATAATACTTTATTATTTTAGGATTGTTCGGTCAAAGTCGCGCAAATACATACTTTGATTTATTTTTGGTATCATAATTATGTCACGCGAACATGTACATAATTACGATAATAGATTAGGCATAATTACCAACACCACTGGTACTTCAATTCCTTTTGAGAAACTAGTTCGAACTCCTAATTTACCATACATTGCCTCGATTAATACATTCAGAGACATTCTGCTATGCTATTTCAAATTCATCTAGAATCGCCTCCCATGTTAGTATTGTCTCATGGTTTGAGATATTCAAACTTCCTATCACTTTGCTAAAGCTAATGAACGCTCACAAGTTAGTTGTACAACTACAACAATGAACAACTAGTATAATTAGTTATGCCATCAGCAAAGATTTGTCCTTTCTTGTTTTAGGAAAAATAAAACAGTAAAGATTTTTCTTCTTTACAACAAATTTATTCTAGAGAAAAGTTATGATTTTGAGTCGGATAACATAAAGCTACAGCAAAGATGAAGGAAAAATGATAGGTTGCAAATTTACCATACAAATAGGCACTAACAGAGACAAATAACACCATTAATAAGATGAAAGTTAAATAAAGAACCTCAAATTGCGATTCTCAAACGTCAATACTGTCGGAATATAAGAGTTGACATACGAGTCAACAACCAAGACCCGGACTGAACCTCTCGCTGGCAACCTCGAATCTCGACTCAAACAAGCTCTTTGACCTCAAATTTCGGCTGGAGTTCGATTGAGAAAGAAGTGAGTTGTTCGTGGACTGGTTTTGGAGCTTTAAGCGGCGTCCATGGTGGTTGAAACGGCAGAGAGAGGAGTAAAGGGGGGAAGCGACTGGGTTGGAGCAGCAGTGGCCATCACCGGTGGTCAGCTCTGGCGGATGGCCTGATTTTGGCGAGGGAAAGCAGTTTTCCAAGGGGTTTCTGTTCTCTGCCTTTTGTTTTTAATCAGATTTTCCTCACCTCTCTTTCTTTTTCTCTCAATCTCGTTCTCCTCTCCTGTTCAAAATTTTCTCTCTTTCAAAAATTGGACTCCTCCTTTCTGTTCAAAGTTTTCTGTCCCCCTTCAAAATATTCCCCCTCCCCTCCTTTATATGTCCGTTTCCCCCTCTTTGTGTGAAGTGAGGATTTTGAGGTGTCATCGTGTGTATGTGTGTGATATGGGTGTGTGATCATGGGTAATAGAGGGTACAAGATGTGAGAGGTGGAAAAAAATGGGGTGAGTGTTTAGGTAGTTAATTAGGATTAAGAGAAATCTTTTACTCTTTTAAGATTTTTTTTCTTTTCATTACTGACTTTTACTTATATATATATACATATATATATATTTGTGAATTTTCTTTACCCTTTTAAAAAAAATAGAATTAAAACTTATACTCTAAGAATGTGAGTATTGTTTTTTGTATATATATCTTTTTTTTTATTTTTACTAAGAGTAAGATAACAACTTTAAAATATTAAGATTAGACCTCAAAGAAATATTTATACTAGAATAGAATAAAATTTGGGTGTGGTCAAAAATTAGTTGTTCACAGTATGCCCCTCTTTGCTTGGAAACATGAAGAGTTTTCAGGCAAAGAAAATGAACAAGGTGACTGATTTTTGACCTTAGTATTATTTAAAAAAGGAAAAGAAGAGAAACGAAGGGGTTGCGACCGAGCCTTGGTTTTAGGCAGCCTACATATTCCGGGTTATAGGGGAATGATATCACATGTAGTTCAAGTGGAAGAAGAAAAATGGAGTATGCTTAGACAGAGAGTCAAGTGAAGTTCCGATCCGCGGTTCCTACTATTACATCAAAATGAAAAGAAAATTACATACTCTTAAAATCTAAGAGTTACAAAATTTCTATCTAAATGCCATCTGGATTCTTGTCTTGATTCTTGACTTTCTTCCCCCATTGACTTTAGACTGAAACTTGATGCTCTCGATGTAACAAACTATGAAATATTCTCCCAAGCTTGATTCTTGATCAAATGATGAGAAGATGGATCTAGAGACCCTATGTTTCTGTATGCATTATGTCCAAGTTGGTTGCGGCTGGTATTGAGATCAAACGTTGTACTTTCTCTGGTGAAGCTAGAGTCTTTTCTTGCACATCCAATCTGTACTTTGCTGAAAAATCTGCAAGCCATGAGAAACAAACAAAACGAACAAATATGTTCTGCCCCAGTTTGCTCTAGAAATGTTTTGTGAGTTATTGAAAATACATTAAACTATCTTTGCTATTGCAGAATAAAGAATTGAAAAAGACATTTTGTTTATAATAGGGGATGTCGTACCGTATGTTAATAAGATGGAAGGAAACCAGGGGATGTAGTACCCTGTGTTGACAATAAGATGAGGCTCGTGGCATTCTGAGATGCTACTAGAGAATATCGTACCCTATGTTGGCAGAAAGTAATGCATCCAGGGGATGTAGTACCCTATGTTGGCAATAAGATGAGGCTCGTGGCACTCTAGGATGCTACTAAGGAAGTCGTACCCTACGTTTGCAACAAGAAATGCAACCAGGGGATGTAGTACCCTATATTGGCAATAAGGTGAGGCTCTTGGCTCTTTAAGATATTACTAGGGAATGTCGTACCCTATGTAGGTAGAAAATAATATGACCAGGGGATGTAGTACCATGTGTTGGCAATAAGATGAGGCTCGTGGCACTCTGGGATGCTACTAGGGAATGTCATACCCTATGTTGGCAATAAAATGAGGCTCATGGCGTTCTGAGATGCTACTAGGGAATATCGTACCCTATGTTGGCAGAAAGTAATGCAGCCAGGGGATGTAGTACCCTGTGTTGGTGATAAGATGAGGCTCGTGGCACTCTGGGATGCTATTAGGGAATATCGTACCCTATGTTGGCAATAAAATGAGGCTTGTGGCGCTCTGAGATGCTACTAGGGAATGTCGTACCCTATGTTGGCAGAAAGTAATGCAGCCAGGGGATGTAGTACCNACCTCTCGCCGGCAACCTCGAATCTCGACTCAAACAAGCTCTTAGACCTCAAATTTCGGCTGGAGTTCGATTGAGAAAGAAGTGAGTTGTTCGTGGATTGGTTTTGGAGCTTTAATCGGCATCCATGGTGGTTGAAACGGCAGAGAGAGGAGTAAAGGGGGGAAGCGGCTAGGTTGGAGCAGTAGTGGCCATCGCCGGTGGTCAGCTCTAGCGGATAGCCGGATTTTGGCGAGGGAAAGCGGTTTTCCAAGGGGTTTCCGTTCTCTGCGTTTTGTTTTTAATCAGATTTTCCTCACCTCTCTTTCTTTTTCTCTCAATCTCGTTCTCCTCTCCTGTTCAAAATTTTCTCTCTTTCAAAAATTGGACTCCTCCTTTCTGTTCAAAGTTTTCTGTCCCCCTTCAAAATATTCCCCCCTCCCCTCCTTTATATGTTCGTTTCCCCCTCTTTGTGTGAAGTGAGGATTTTGAGGTGTCATCGTGTGTATGTGTGTGATATGGGTGTGTGATCATGGGTAATAGAGGGTACAAGACGTGAGAGGTGGAAAAAAATGGGATGAGTGTTTTGGTATTTAATTAGGATTAAGAGAAATCTTTTACTCTTTTAAGATTTTCTTTCTTTTCATTACTGACTTTTACTTATATATATATACATATATATATATTTGTGAATTTTCTTTACCCTTTTAAAAAAAATAGAATTAAAACTTATACTCTAAGAATGTGAGTATTTTTTTTTGTATATATATCTTTTTTTTTATTTTTACTAAGAGTAAGATAACAATTTTAAAATATGAAGATTAGACCTCAAAGAAATATTTATACTAAAATAGAATAGAATTTGGATGTGATCAAAAATTAATTGTTCACATATATAACTGCTTATTTATTAAATCAATTTCAACATTTAAAAATGCTTTTAACGCTTAATGCTTATTAGTTACTTCAAATTATTTAATAAAAACGGGCTGGTACAAAACTGGACATATAAAATTAAAAATTTATTTTTAAAATCATTAACAAGTAAAAGTGGACGGAGGAGTACTTATCCAGAATAAAATAAGATAGAAGAAGAATTACTTCTGGGGTTCCACCGCTGTCCATTTCATTGCTTGCGCTTTTGCAAATTTCCAGACACGTCCAGACCCTCCTCCATTCACCTAATCACTCTGATTCCCCTTTTCTATATTTCTTCCATCCATTTTCTCTCTCTTTACCTCTTTTGGCCCTTATATTTAGGATTAATTTCAGATTTAACTTCTGCTCCAAGAAATTGACGTCTGAATGATTTTTGTTCTTACTGCTAATCCTTCTTCTTTGATTTTGAGGTCCTCGCAGCAATCATGGGATGGTACAGAAGATCAAAATTCGGTCTTGACGCGTTTCGCAATTTCGCATCTAAGTTTTCACTCAAAAATTCCATTCAAGAAACCATTCCAAGACCCAACAAATTCAATTCTGCATCTGGGTTTCCCACCTCGTCCTCAAAGATTTTGAGAAACTCGTGTTTTCAATATGGCATCAAGCAAAATAAGTATACTACTGGCCCTTTTTTGGGTGGGGGTAGAAGATATTACTATGTTGATAGACACCAAGTTCATCACTTTCGTCCAAGAGGTCCACAGAGATGGTTTCAGAATCCAAGAACGGTTCTTACTGTTGTCTTGGTTGGTTCCGGATTAGTGATAACTGTTTACATGGGTAATTTGGAGACTATACCTTATACCAAGAGAACCCATTTTGTGCTTTTGTCTAAAGATCTTGAGAAAAGGTTGGGTGACACTCAGTTTCAACAGATGAAAGGGACATTCAAAGGGAAAATATTGCCAGCTATACATCCGGAAAGTGTTAGGGTGAGACTTATAGCTACAGATGTAATTGAAGCTTTACAAAGAGGATTGAGAAAAGAACAAGTATGGACTGATCTTCACTATGCTTCAGGTGACATGGCATCTCATGGGACTACTAGTGGGCAGCATGAGACTTTAATGGCATTGAGTGATAGTAACCCCGAGGCGAAGTGGAGTAAAGAGGATGAGATTCTTGATGACAGTTGGGTTCAGAAAAGTAGGAAGAAGGGACAGGAAAAGGGGTCAGAATCCGCTACTGGGCATTTGGAGGGATTGAAGTGGGAGGTTTTGGTTGTAAATGAGCCTGTTGTTAATGCATTCTGTTTGCCTGGTGGCAAGATTGTAGTCTTCACAGGGTTGCTCGAACATTTTAGGACGGATGCTGAAATTGCAACCATAATTGGGCATGAGGTGTATTTTGTTGATCACTTGGTGCATTGTATACAGTTATATCACTGCCTTTTGTTTTAGTAAGGTCTTATTCACACCTTTGCTTATCTGCTTGATAGGTTGGGCATGCAGTGGCTCGCCATGCTGCTGAGGGAATTACGAAAAACTTGTGGTTTGCGATCATTCAAATGATTCTTTATCAGTTTGTTATGCCTGATGTTGTTAACACCATGTCAGCCCTGTTCCTAAGGCTTCCATTCTCACGCAGGTATGTATATTGCCTTTTATTGTCTGGATTTTTAGTTTCTCTTGCTTGTGTGTTTTATATGATATCTTTCTCTTTTAGGATTTAGTTAACATTGTTGTGTATTATCGCACGGTTCTCTCGGTTATTCAATTACATTAAAGTTTATAAATAGTCATAGAAATGTCACGTCACATACACGTTCAATACGTTTCCAAGAAGCAGGAACTACTCTCCTGAAATGCTTGCATCATAGATTATGTCATTCTAGTATTTGTGTTAAATTACATTATATTTCGCTCAAATGGTTCCCACCGCACACACATGGGCCCTTCTAAGCGGCTGTCCCCTCATGTGACACACATATATAATAGTACAACAGAATAGGAGACATTTGAATCATTGGTAGTTAGGAATTCAATGTTTTATCCAAAAGTGTCGTTGCTTCTATACAAAGTGAATAAAGCTTGTACATCAACCAAAGAAAAAGAAAGAGACACGAGACTTGTTTCTGCCCCTTTGGATCAGCAGAGCAGGGTGTATGGGAACTTGATAACCTAACTCTGGCTCGGCGTGGGAAGCATTTATAAGGTTTTTGTTTCGGAAGGTATTAGAAAAAAGTAGAGCAAGTTGGTAATGTAGACGACTTGGTTTTCAGGGCTTGTAAGGATGCTCATCCACATGCTTTCTGCATTGAATGGTAGGAGTGAAAGAGGGGATGTTCCCTTGAGTGCTTTATGTGAGGGTTCTATTGATTTAGACATCTCAAGATGCTGGAAAAGACCATGTTCCCATTTTGTCCATGTTAACATGATAATGGCTGACGGGGTGCAATTGAGTGCACATTGCATTCATCTTGTGATGTTGTTCGTTCCTGCTTTCTAGAGATGCTTTTCGCTTCTTCTCTCTTTCCCCCATTTCATTCTTTTATTCAACCTGGATTCATCTCTCTTTTTGCGGATCAGTGATATAACAACGGATGATGGTCTATTGGAAACAACCTCTCTATCCTCACAAGGTAGGGGTAAAGTCTGCGTACACATTACCCTCCCCAAACCCCATGGGTGGTATATTACTTGGTATGTTGTTGTTGTTATAGTGATATAACAACAACAACAACAACAACATACCCAATGTATCTCCACAAGTGGGGTCTGGGGAGGGTAGTATATACGCAAACCTTACTCCTACTTTGTGAAAGTAGAAAGACTGTTTTGTTTCTGTGATATAAGTTCGTCAATTTCATTAACGAGCGAGTTTGCCTGAAACATAGCAAGAAAAAAAAGATATTTAATGAGCGTCAGCTATCTAGCACATGCACAGACACGAGTACGATATGAAAATCAAGATACAGGGGGCTGTATATAAATGTTTGGTTATATGCTGTTTGATAGTTTTCCTTAAGATGTTGTAAACTTAAAGAATGTTGTAAAAATCATTAGTAACAATGAAAAACAAAAGCCATAAGACATATTCCGTCAATTCCTCTGATTTTGACAGTACAAAAATGTGAATTTAAGTCATATTACAATATAGATATTTATTATCCGAAAGCTTCTCAATATTAACCGGAAAAATGGGGTTACAAACTAAAGATGATTGTTTGGAATAAAAGACAATGAAGCAGTGTTCTTAACTGCGAGGATAGATCGCAACCAGTTCTTTGCAAAGCAAATTTGGCAATTTCTGTTTTGACAAATATTCCTTTTCTTATTCATAAAAAGGCAATCCAAAGTTCCAAACTACCAGAAATCTAAAGAGTCTTCAACCAGAAGACACGAACTCCTAGCAGCCCTCCAAATTTTACCCAAGAAGTATTGGCTTAAATTGAGTCCTGTTTTTTCTTATTTGAAATAGCCCGCCCTGTTTCCTCTTCTCAGAATTGCACGGTGTCCAAAATATTGGCCACTGAATACCAATTGTAGGTGGATATTTGAATCTTAAAATCAGGATGCTCTATCCAAAATTGAAACAAGAAATAGGTGACGTTGTGAGTAGCAAAAGAAACTATGTTAAAAATGATTGGATAGTAGGTGACAAGCTTCTGTCTCCAAAGAGATTAGAAACCTCAACATTCAAAATGAATGGGAGCAGCAATATCTGTCGTGTAATCCACCTTTCCCTCCCACAGGTCCCACACAAAAAATTGAATAAAAACGGGGATGAAGTCACTGATTCCAGATGCTCAAATGTTTTTATTTGTGCCTGTTGTCTGGTGCATTTTATTAAATGTATTTAATGGTGGTCTTGTAAGTTTTTTCTTCTATTAATCTTTTTATAATCACTGTGCATCCATAGTTTTACTGTGATCCTGGAGTTCATATTTAATGAGATATGCAACAGTAAGTATATTTAGGTTTATTCTTGTTCTGGTTTTGTTGGTTAAAATCTGTAGTTTATTGCTCGATGAGCTTGTTCCGGTTGAAGAGGTTGGTGATATCACTAATCACTGGTCATTGAGAGTTTGGAACCGAAACTCTTGGCTTCAAATCTTATTAGCATCACCTACTTGTTATACGGGTTTTTGTTAAATTCTGTTGAGGCTCACTGTTAATATCTCAAATGTTTTATCTGTGTGCGCTTCACGCGTCTTCTTAGCGAGCATGCGTATATAATGCAAGAAATAAGCTCATGGTGCTAGATAGGATGAACCGATGAACATTTGCCGGGTGTAATTCCTGTTGTGTAGACATCTCATGCATGCATTTTATGTGTTACCAGGATGGAGATGGAAGCAGATTACATAGGGCTGTTGTTGATGGCTTCTGCTGGATATAACCCTCGAATAGCTCCGTCAGTCTATGAGAAGCTGGGCAAGATTTCTGGTGAATCAGCCTTGAGAGATTATCTATCAACTCATCCTTCTGGGAAGAAGAGAGCACAATTGTTGGCTCAGGCTAAAGTAATGGATGAAGCCCTTTCGATATACAGGGAAGTACAGGCGGGAAAGGGGATTGAGGGTTTCCTATAGAGGATACAAGTGCATACGCCATGTGAGTAACCGAAGGTTGGTTTTTGTCTTTTACAAAAATTGTTGTTTTTGGACAACTCCAATTTCCTTTTGTGGCTGCACAAGTTGATTCTTCTCAAATGCTATTCCCAATGTGTTATTTAGTGGATAAGTGTATTTTTTGAAGAATAAAAAGATATCACATAGCTCCCAGTTACGGAGCTGTAGGTTGGTAAGCCCTTCTTTTCTATTTTGGCAAAACGATCAGTCATCGGAAGCAACTGCCAAGTCTTTAAGCCAAAGAGAAATGGCATCTTCTTTGCAAGATGAAAAAACTTACAGCTTTGTGAAGACATACACTTCAAATAAGCTTTATGAACTCGAGAACAGGGTATCTCTTTCAAGTCTTGTGCCGTCAAGTTTCTAAGAAATCTGAGGAATGCAACTTCCCGTCATTTCAAGTAAAGTTTGTTGTTTATCAGCTACCAATGTTTTCAAGTAGTCGTCATCTGATTGGCTTTCCTGTAGCAATATGTATAAGGCAATTTTCTATCTTCTCCTAGTTTTTTTATTTTTCTTCCAGAATTTGGCAGGAGATGTCAGATCACCTGGGTATTTAACTAACTTTAGCAATGCTTCAGTATTTTCGATTGGAATGAGCGCTTTGTTTTTGCTTCTGGAAAAACGATAACCATAATATTCCATCACTCTTTAATTTGAAAGGCTAGTCGTCATCTTGTAACCGAGTAATAGCCTGTTTGGCCGATTTTATCCAAATCCAAAAGTTTTTTTTTTCTTCAAAGTCAAGTGTTTGGTCAAATTTTTAGAAAAAAAAAAAAAGTGCTTTTGAAACAGTTGCGGAGAAGTAGAAAAAAATAGATTTTCTCCAAAAGTATTTTTGAGAAAAGTATTTTTAAAAAAAATATGAACAGTTTTTGAAAGGTTTGCCAAACACTAAAAAAAACAGTTCTTATTTTTGTTTGGCCAAACCGGCTATAAAGATAGGTTCTAATGAAAGCAGTGAAACACAGTAAGCAACCCACTGTGGGCAGAAATGAAACAAGTACAGTTCTCAAATCTAATTATTATTCTCCCATTGAAATTCTAATCGTGAAACTGCAATGTTGAAGCATACTTATAAAACATACTCCAGCAACAAAGAATATGTCAACAGAAGCAGATTAAGTTGGAGCTACGAAAATAATGATGGAGCTCCAACGGTTAAATTTGAAGAATAAACTGACATGCCTGCTTGAGAATTGCAGGAGCATGAGAAAGCTGAAGCAGATACATGCCCACATCACTACATCTCCTAAGCTCTTTACTACTGACCGTTGCTTCTTAATCTCTCGTCTTATTTTCTTCTGCGCAGTTTCTCAATCAGGGTCTCTCATCTATGCCAACGCCGTATTCAGATTCGTCCCTCGCAAAACTCTCTTCATTTACAACTCCATGATCAGAGCTTACGCTTCAAGAATCCATGACCCCACTTCGTTTCAGCCCTTAATTTTGTACAAACGAATGCTGAATGATGGTATTACACCTGACTGTATTACATTACCCTTCGTGTTAAAACATTGCGTCAACAGAGTTAATGAATTTGTAGGAACAAGTGTTCATACCCATGTTGTTAAGTTTGGGTTTCATAGTGATGTTTTTGTGCAGAATTCTTTGATAAGTTTGTATTCACAATGCGGGTCAGTGGGGATTGCAAGGAAGGTATTTGATGAAATGTCAAATCGGGATATTGTTTCGTGGAATTCTATGATAATTGGGTGTCTGAGAAACGGAGAGTTGGATATGGCCTTAGAGTTGTTTAGGAGAATGAAGAAGAGGAATATTATTACTTGGAATTCAATTATCACAGGGTTTGTACAAGGAGGTAGGCCAAAAGAAGCTTTAGAATTCTTCTATGAAATGCAAATTTCAGGTGATGATATGGTTAGTCCAGATAAAATGACAATTGCTAGTGTAATCTCAGCTTGTGCTTCTCTTGGAGCAGTTGATCAAGGTAAGTGGGTGCATGATTACTTGAACAGGAGTGGAGTGGAGTGTGATATGGTAATTTCCACAGCATTAGTAGACATGTATGGCAAATGTGGGAGTGTTTCTCGAGCACTTGATGTTTTTAAGGCAATGAAAAATAAGGATGTTTTGGCATGGACAGCTATGGTTTCTGCTTTTGCACTTAATGGGAATGGTAGAGAAGCATTTGAGCTGTTCTTGGACATGGAAGCGGCTGGAGTGAGGCCTAATGCTGTGACTTTTACTGCTTTGTTGTCTGCTTGTGCACATTCTGGCCTTATAGAGATAGGCCGAAGGTGTTTTGATGTGATGAGGCGTGCTTATCACATAGAGACACAAGTTCAACACTATGCTTGCATGGTTGACATTCTTGGTCGAGCTGGTCTCTTTGATGAGGCAGAAGGGCTAATCAGAAGTATGCCAATGGAGCCAGATGTTTTCGTTTGGGGTGCACTACTTGGTGGGTGCCAAATGCACCGAAATTTTCAGTTAGGAGAAAAGGTTTCTCGGTATTTGATTGCTTTGGAGCCTCTGAACCATGCTTTTTATGTTAATCTTTGCGATATATATGCCAAAGCTGGTAGGTTTGACCATGTTAAGGAGATTAGAGCCCTTATGAAGGAGAAAAGGATTGAGAAGACAGTTCCTGGATGCAGCATGATTGAAGTTGATGGAGTTGTCCACGAATTTTCTGTAAGAGGATCTCCTCAAGTTTTGATGACAGAAATAAAGTCTGTATTAACTAGTTTGAGTGATGAGATGGGAAGGAGAGTTAATATGAGCCCTTCTCTGGAATGATGGAGAGATAATTTTATTAATATGTGAAAATACTTGCTGGTTTTTCAACAATATGTGCTCATAGCATGGTATTCCATCCGAAGACATTAACAGTCGCATTTTGGCTATCCCACACTTATGGTCCATCCCGTTGAGGTTTGATGACCTCTGCATTGATATTGCTTCTCTGGTTTTACAGTCAACACCAGGTATCACCAGATCAGAAAACGTTTTTGGCACCAGACCGAATTGGCTAGGGATCTTACAGCCGGCTTTAACTTCTAAGTCTTTCATGCCCCAAAAAGAAAACAAAAGGTATTCTTTGTCTTGAAAATGTGATTTTTATTGGTTTACATTGTGAGAACTAATCTACACCTTGTAAAAGAACTAGGATATAAAACAGAAAAACAATCTTGAGTTCGGATTGGAAAAATACAGTTCCAACTCCAAAATGTTGGAACCATTTTCACACTTCAATTTTATCCATCAAGAAAAGGGAGATTTTTAAGGGGTAGTCCTCGAAAACTTGAGGCGTAGATAATTGGTAATTGATGGTCCAATAATCTTTGAAATTAGCTAATCAATTGCATCTATTACAAGTCTGTCAGTCTGATTATGGACCAAATCGCATATTTTAATTCCGCTGTATCTCTTTGTATGGTGCATGGGAAATTCATGTATATGGATGACCAAAGTGTTCAATCTGTTCTGAACATTAAGTCAGATGCTAGCATATCTCTGAGTGAGTGTGTTGAAGAACCAACATGAGCCACATTTTAAGCAGAATGTGATTGACGTCTGACATGATCGACCATGGCTTAGCAGTTTTGGGAGGAATGCTCTCTATAATTTGTGTTTACTGCAATGAAACTACTTTTTTTGATTTATGGGTAAGAAAGACTACGGCGTAAAAGAATCTTGGATTAAATTATTTACCATGGCAGATGCCAGGATTCCTTCAATTATACCAATCATACCCAAGTATATGTTTGCTAATGGTGAAGTCCTATTCAGCTGTGGAAGAAGAACCGAATTTATGACATCTAAAGGACCACATGGATTTAGCAATCTAATATGGTCTGGCTTACAGCCATAATGACCAGAAAGCAAAAAAGGGACTTGTGTATGGAAGTCTAATGATACCAGAATTATCCATAGTGACTGCTTTAATTCTAGGAAGGCTAACGATACCAGAATTAGCTTACTGTTGATTTCTTGAGCCTAATTTGAATGGTAGGGATGGTGATGGAAGTGTTGTTGGCCTAACACCAGGTTCTTAAGCAACCTTATGTCTACCCATAAAGGGTGTTCAGCTTCAGTGCTGCCACTTCTCAACTTTTTGTGAAACCATGAATGCAGGTCTTGTAATTTACTTACAAGTGTTTGTCTGTCGTCTAAATTTCATTTCTTGGTTCTTAATCTCCCGTTTCAATCCTTTTTTTATTCTTGTCATATTAATTTGGCCTCAAATATTACTTGTCTATTGTGCATGAGGTTGCCGTATCATATGGAGTAAAAAAGATAATCACATCCAATGCCTTATATTTGTGCTTTGTGGAGTCGTGTTACACGCAAGTGACTGGGGATAACAATGAAAGAGATTCGATGACATCAAATAAGGTTAATAATAGAGCAAAAGAAAATACTATTAATATAACAAGAAATCCAACAATATAGTCTGTGTCAGCGTCGACAAGGGGTTATGCTTCGGAGCTAGCCGGCTTATTGCCGGGAGCACGTGCTTTGCATGGAGAGATACAACATGTGCTCTCTTTCGCCATTCTTCTCGCTCTCCTTTTGATGACTTTGCACTTAAAGAGGATGAGAGTTTCTCCAGAAGTAATCACCTTCTGTTGTTGACGTATAGGAAATATAAAAACCAAACAGGACTTTGCATAAGTTGACTGTTTGTCACTTTCCTTGACTCCTTCAACAAATTTTATATTTATGGTGTGGGGTACATCCCTTCAATTGTCAACTAAAAACTTTTTCCCTGATTGTTGTATGCTGTTCCAGGTTACACTTTCTGGATTCCGATCAGGAAAATTCCTGACATTAGTGGCCACAAATGTAGCAGCCCGTGGATTGGATATTGACGACGTTCAATTAATTATTCAGGTTTGATATGACTAAATTCATATTCGACTTTGTTGCTCAGACTTTATTGGTATTTGAATGCTGAATTTAACATGTATGGTCAGTGTGAGGTTCCACGCGATGTCGAAGCGTATATTCATCGATCTGGAAGGACAGGACGGGCAGGTGACTGCTGATGTTGGAATTGCTTTCATTAGATCATTGAACTTCAGGAACATTCTTACTTATATTTGTTTGTTATGCCATTCAGGAAATACTGGTGTTGCTGTAATGATTTATGATCCTAAGTAGTCCAACATTTCTAGGATTGAAAGAGAATCTGGTGTGAAGTTGGAGCATCTATCTGCTCCACAGCCAGCTGATGGTGCTAAAGCGGCTGGGAAAGAAGCAGCAGAAGCAGTTGCTGAAATTTCTGACAGGTAAGTTTTTCATTTGTGCTCTTTATGGATTTTAATGTACCATCGCTTTATCATTTCATTTATTTGCAAATACTAGATGAGAATTGCCCGTGCAAGGCACATGCCCAACATTGTAGATTTAAACCGACTATCATTTTCTAATGATGCTTTGGAGAATTCATTTGGAATCCAACTGGAATGGTCAAAGAAGCCGTCGGAAGTAACCAATATTTCATTACCCAATATGAAAGGACTAATCCCAATATCCATTACCCAAATATGGAATATTCAAGGTTCATTATTCTCAAATTCTGCAGAGTAGTATCCATCGCAAATACCACGACAAAACTTGCATCTTAGCCATCATCATTAGGTATTTAACAAAATAAATGAATCCTCATTTAATTATTAAGTTGCAAAGTCGAAACAGTTGGTGCACATTGGTGAATCAGATGTCTAATACCTAACCTACTGACTTTCATTACTATTCTTTTCCTCCAAACCTTAGGAGCTTGACCTTTCACGTAGCCTATAGGGTGAGTCACTTAGTTTCGATTACATGAACACAAATCCTGAATTGTCATATAAGCTTCTTTAAAAAAGCTGGTCAAAAATCTTGATTTGGTCGATCATAAGTTTTAGGATATCATTTGAATGTGCTCGTGGATCAACCTCAACATCACTTCCAAGCTGGCATTGATGTATTCCTTATAATTTCTCGAAACCTTGTACATGGACTGATTATTAACCAAAGCTAAAAAATAATTTCATAAGCAAGCAGAAGTGTAGAACATAAACATTTGTATCTAGCATATATTACATTAATTAATTTTATGTGTCAAGGATATCGAAAGTAAATACTTTTAGAAGTATATATGATCTTATTCCGTAAGACATAAAACTGGCACAAAATACAGACATAAAACCCCATCAGAAGAACTGAACAATACTATGGATATGTGCTAGTATTTCTAGGGAGGGAAAAAAGGAGGGAGGGAGGAAAAAAGATAAGTTGTACCTGCACATGTGGCTACAGAACATAGGAAACAAATAAGACAAAATGGTACACTAATCCACAAACAGCAAAAATATAAGCTCTGAATATACAGAAAAATAATGATAAATCTAAAAGTAAAAGAAGAAAAGGCATTTACAAATATTCCAGATGTTATGCGTGTCAAGGAAAAAAGTAAATGTAAGTAACAACAAAATATGTCTAGAGGACTCAAAATACAACTTGAAAAGATTATAACTTCAGTAATCGAGAAGGAGAACTATCAAAAGAGAGATGTTGTACTTATAAGGTAGGGTAGAGAAGATTTCAGAGGATGATAACTTCCATAATTGAGATGATATAAGGAAAACTATCAAGAGAGAAGTGGTATTCATAAGATGAGCTAGATAAGTATTTTACTTACGGAAGGTGATCCCACTAAGTTCAAGTTATAGCAGTACACATGCCAACTTTTAGTTTACTTTTAATGATTTCAAATGGATGAGAAAGAAGTATTCATACATTATTCTAAACTCAATCACTGAAATAGCAAGTGGATGTTTTTAGCCCAAAAAAAAAAAAAAGAACAGGGAGACCAATTAATGAGTTGACTCTAAGTCATATGGACTTCGTATTTAGGTCGTATTCAACTGTTGAGCGCAATAGGAAATAACCTTTTCTCTAAATGTTTGAAAATTTTGAGCTGATTGCGTTCTTCTCCGCCATATGTGGTTCCTGTAATCGAGAATAGCAAATCATTAGACATGTAGTTACAACTTGAACATCAATTAAAAAAGAAATAACAAGTAAATAGTCAATCCAATATAAACCAAAGTGCTATTGTAATCATTCGCGACATTATCTCTTCCTAGATCTTTTTGCTATATTAAAAGAATAACAATCTTAACTCCATAAGTTATTATTCTGTATTTTTTTCGAAAATCATGAACTTGAATTACAACTTGTTGTAGTACCCAATGTCGCAACATGTTATTCTTTTGCATAACTGATTGTTCAATTATAACCAGTAGGACTTGAATATATTGTCATAGACAAATGTCAATAAAAAAAAAAGAGAGAACAAGACATAAAACTATTTATTCTACTTTTTAATATCTTACGTGAGCATTGGTTATGTCCGCCGATAAGCTAAATTATAGTTGAAATATGACATGCACATCCTGCAAGTTCAAAGCTGAGTCCATGATTTTTGTTTGGTAAGAATGAATATTCTGAGGTGTGAATTGAAAATAAGTACTCATATTGAAATGCAGTATGGAGTTCTTAATTTAACAACAATCATGATAGGTAAGGTAACTGATCCATAATGACTTATTCTTGTTATTCACATGGCAGCCACTGAAGCAAGCAAATGGCGTAAAGATAAACAACCTCCACACAGTCTCCTCAAATTTTTCCAGTTAAACTATAAAAATGCTTCATCAAAAACTAACCACTGATTATTACCTTTATGATCCTAAAATCCCATACACTGCACTGACTATGCATTGACAACCCACTTGGCACATTATGGGATTCCTAAAAATATTTTAATAGTTAAAATAATAAAATAAAGGAATCAAAAGCTACAAAAGTAGAAGGAAGAATGTGAGGAAGGACACGTATTTCATCAGAGCAATAAAAATTCAATTTAAGACCAGCTATGTGAAATTACCACTTTATCCTTGGTCGACCATCAAGACTTTTCTATATAATAAAAAAATAAATATATATAATATATAATAGAAAAGAAATATGTAGTGTAATACCTGCTTTCAAGGCTGCCTCTGAACTATCACCAGCAGAATTGCTTGCCAAGGCAGCTGTAAGTATTTCTCTTCATTACTTGTCTGGTGTTGGAACCAAAGGGCCTTATGGTTGACTAGACTGGTCTCTTGCTTTCTAGGGTTACTCTGAGATCAAGACTAGTCGTTTCTTTCTGGCGGAGCTAGGGATTTAAGTGTGTGGGTTCTAAATTTTAAAATAAAACACTGCTTTCAGCGGGAATCGAACCCCCATCTTTCCCAGCGAACCCACAACCCTTACCGTTGAATCAAGACCCCTTTTGTTACTGGGTTCGGGCAGTATATATTTATATAGATTTAGTAAATATTTCAATACAAATAAAGGGTTCCGGAAAAAGTCACTGGTTCGTCCGAACTCGGCTACTGTAGCTCCGCCCCTGTGGAGAACTGTGTTACGCTACTTCTTGAGTGTGGGAGGCCCATTTTTGCACCTTCGTGAGTATTTTAGCCAATGTTCCCTAAACGGTGTTCTTACTTTCTCCAATTAACAAGTCATACCATGACATGGAGCTCAGTGAGAGAGCTGCTATGTCTATGGCCAGAGCCTGCTGTTGTTCCGTTAAAAAATTCCTGTGTTGATTTTTTCTACTTTGTTAATATGATGGCAGCTTTGCATATAATGTTTTGCGGAGGTTCCTACCCGAGGACAAGGTTGAATCAATCAAAGGACTTAACTTTGATAGCTGATGGAAAGGGTGCGGTTTTTGATGTATTTGCTGATGACCTTGATATGTTTCTAGCTGGTATGTTTCTTCATTTTCAGTAACTAAGATATATGAGAATCATCCACGAACAAAATTCTATTCAAAAGCCTTCCTTCATCATAGTTTGCTTCTTACACCCATACTCAAGCAACCCCACTATCTCATTAATCAGTGATAAAATGTCGCAAGAGAAAGACCAGGCAAGAGGTGGAAGATTTGGTAGTGGTTTCGCTTTTCGCGGAAACTTAGTTCGGCCGTAGATGGTGAAGAAGGCAAACAGTTGACGACTGTACAGGAATTTTTGTGGCTTCAAAATTTTGCGATGATGAAGAGAAGTGTGTATTGCGGCTGCTGTTTATGGAACATGATCATTTGATTTTCCCCATATAGGTTCAACTAGTGAACTTGCCTCTTTTTGGAATGATCTACTTTTAATATTCGAATATTAAAAATAGGTTATATACCTAATTGTTTACCTTATTATTCTTTTGCATCATGTCGGATTTAGCAAAAGGAAGGAGAGAAATTTCTTTTTATTTTCTTCACATAAACTATTCATAATTTACTCGTTTAGTTGCTGGCACATGCTTTCTCACCTTTGTCTAATTTTGATGCGATATAAAAAATTGAAGTGAGTAGGTATTTCTCTTCTATTCATGAAGTATAGAAATCTTATTATGGCACACATGTAAAAATTAACGAACATAACAAATCTTTGTTGGGGAAAATCACTACCACTGCATGTCTACCGTTCCGCCGCTCCCGCGGTCACTTCAAATCGCCACTATTTTTTGTTTGACAGAGATTTCTCCTCATTTACATTCGAGATATTCAAGAGGAACAGAACATTAGAGGGGAGAAACTTGAACGACGGTGTTACTTTTTTGTCTTTGATGTTTCAATTACGTGAGGAACATAAGGAATATATTAGTAAGTAAAGAACCAAAATACGACTATTTTAAACTGAAGGGGATTACTCACAATTTTACGTTTTAGAGAACTGGACCACATTAATAATCTTACTAAATGGTATTTTAATAAATTTCTTTAAAACAGAAAAGATAAAAAATTTCACATGTGGTCAAACATAATTAATTTTTATAAATGATAAAATCACAAATATAATTTTTTCAATGATATCTATGAGTGCGATTTCCGTCCTTCAAGCACCATATAATTCACAACCTATGTACGAGAGCGTGCAAATGTCCCAACTTCTCGGTACCCTATCGAAATATAGTCCTAAGTACCCTGCCTTACATTAATCTTTCATTGCCATTATGTAGGTCTACTCCTGCCAAAGGAGATGTCGTTTCATTCTTCATAGACACAGTTGCATTTAGCTTTTTCGAATTTGCCAACTTTTTAGGAGAAGGCTTGTCATGTAATTAAAGACTTGCTCCTTGATCTTGGTGGCTTGCTTGATATTTGAAAGTCAATTTGCAGAGGAGAAAACTTCTTATCCTTGATAGATCAAACAAACTTGGGACTTGCAGATTATGCTTTATTAATATTTTTAAGTTTCTTATTGATGAGTCTTTTATCTTCCTTAAAGACCTCTTTCTTACCATATTTGGATTTTACCTTTTCTCAAAGGAAGGGCAAAGAGTTTACTATAATTGTTTTTACTATAATTGTTTTTACCATATTTGACAGATTCCTTTCTTGGAGAAAAAAAGTTGCGACCTCTATAAATTGAGGATTTCCCCTTCACACAACAATACAATAGCATCCACAATGTACTCTTTAAGAGAGTTTTATCTAGAGGGGAGAATTTTTTCTCTCGATAAGTTTTTTATTTTATTTTATAATAGTATTATAACCCGCGCGATGCGCGGTCAATATTACAGAATATTAATTATTTTAAATTATAATTTATCTTTTTAGTATATTACATCATGTTGTATTAATAGAATTTCAATTTGCATCTTACTTCTCAATATAATATTTCATTAACTAAACTATATGAAATTAAAGAAAAATAAATTATATAGTCAGCATATAACATTTTTGTTTCTTATTTTTCTTATTATAATTTTTATTATTTAGTATTATTATATTTTTAATATGACGTTTTATTAATGTATCACTTAGCTTAATATCATTGTCTACTACTCCTTTTAACATAATATTTCATACTTCTCAAGAAATTATTTTTAAATTTTTATTTTATTGTTCATAATTTTTTAATTTTCTAAAATTATCAATAAAATATTTGTGTATTATTTACTTAAGTTATTTTATTTTTAAATTAATTCAAAGTTGAAATATCCTCATATTATCTCTATTTTTATCTTTGTACATTTTTATACTCTAATATTATAATTAATTTTCTTAATTTTGAAATTTACATAAAATCGTTAATTATAGTTATTTTTACATTATATGCCATAAGAAAATGAACTTTTCTTTTACCTCAATTCAATCTGTAAATTTAAAATAATTTTTTTATCTTTAAATTAGAATTCAAATTATTTTATTCATTAAAAAAATTGGCAGTTTGAATTGGCAATTTATTATAGATGCAGATTACTATATTAGGAAGAAAGTATTCCCAAATTGGCAGTTTTTTATTTTAAATTAATTTTAAAATTCCAACTTTGTTGGAGCTTAATTCTATTTTATTGTTCACAATTCTTTAAATTTTCTAAATTTATCAATAACATCTTTGTATATTATTTACTTAATTTATTTTATTTTCTTAATTAATTCAAAGTTGAAATATCCTCATATTATCTCTATTTTGATCTTTGTACATTTTTCTATTGTAATATTATAATTAGTTTTCTTCATTTTAAATTTTACATATAACAAAAATACTATCATATCATGTTGACAAACCCAATTTAAAATAGAATAGGTTTTAGAATAAATATTTTTCAGTATATAAAAATTATTATTTCTGTAAACAAAAATAGTTAAGTATGTTTATATTCAGAAAGATTAACTAAATATTAATAACACATAATGCATAATTTATTTATTTTTAAATTTAAATTCAAAAGGAAACTAATTATTACTTAACTTAACTAACGTCGTCCTATTTTGCCAAGTGACCTATTGTGAGGCTGCCACTTGGGTTAATATGGTGACTTTTTCCTCTCATTTTTATAATATATATAGATATTATTTTACTTCTATTTTTATATATAAAATAAATATATATAGACTACCATATTAGGAAGAAACTACTTCCCAATTTGAATTGGCAGTATTTTTTATTTAAAATAATTTAAAACTCCAACTTGAAACTACTCCCAATTTGAATGGGCAATTTTTAATTTTTTAATTTTTGTTTTTTCTTATAAAATAATTATAAAACTCTAACTTTGTTGGAGTTTTTTCCTAAAAATTTACATTTGTCATCTTGTGGTTATGCCGTTTGGGTTAATATGGTGGCTTTGGCGCTCCTTTTATTATATATAGATATAGATATTATTATTATTATTATTATCAATTAATAATGATTAGAGAAAAATAAATAAAAATAAAATAAGTGATAAATATCCATATTTTAATTTGAATAGAGTTGAAACCTACTCTAATCTTAACATATAGATTCATTTTTTTTTTACATTCCATTCAAAAAGAATAAAAATTGTAACTGTTCCTAACCCTTTTCACTTTTGACGTAGTTCCAATACTTTTAACCCGTGCTCACTTTTAACGCACGAGGCTCCAACTTTTAACCCATACCTACTTTTAACCAAAGCAAGCAGCAGTAATAAAGATTATCTGAAGAAGGCGGATCAAGTTTTGTCAAAAAAATTGAGGCCAAAAGGGAGAATTATTAAGAATTTGTCCTGCTTTTCTTACCATATCTGGATTTTATCTTTTCTTGAAGGAAGAGCAGGTTTACTGTAATTGATTTTACTTTTTCTAAAAGAAAAAATAGATTTCTTCCATATTTGATAGATCTCTTTCTGGGAGAAAAATGTTGTGACCTCTATAAATGGAGAATCTCTCCTTCACACAACGACACAATAGCATCAACAATGTAGTCTTTAAGAGAGTTTTATTTAGGGGGAGAATTTTTTCTCTCGATAAGTTATTTTTTAATTTTATATTAGTAGAAGATGTAAGTCGATTGACTAAACCATATTAAAATATTATAACTCTTTTAATATACTTTTTTTTGTGTCATCTGATTTATCGTCACCAAAATTTGCTTTATTTGCTTCCGCATGATGCTTAGTTATTTTCGATCCCAACAAGTGATATCGGAGCTAAGAAACTCAGAATCAATATCGAAGCAACCTTGTCTCTAAAGTTTAACCAGTATACCAGACACTAAATAATATTTCAAAGTGAAAAGTTAATCTCATCAATATATAGAACAATATTATATGGGAACTTTAATATAGTAAAAAAATATTATTCTACTCCTATGCCATTATTTGTCAGTTCATGAAAACCCGAGAGGATGTAGATGACAAAAATATTTGTATGGCTAAAAGTAAGAATTTTAAAGTTACTTACTTTCCAAATTTAGAAAGTGGTTATTTTTTTTGAAATCCACTAAAAACAAATAGGTTCATTCTTTTTTAAAAGGAACGAGTATTGATAAAGGAGTAAGCATTGAATATAAGTTCTGGAAAAAATAAAGCATAAAATAAAAATTAGAATTAATATTTAAAAATTATGTGAAATTGAAAAGGGCAAGGCATGTTCAAGGCAATCTTCTATATATAATAAAAGGAGAGGCAAAAACACAATATTAAGACAAGTGGCATAACCACAAAAAGTCAAGTGACATTAGGACAAAACAAACTACCTTTCTATTTGAATTAATAAATAAGATATCTTATAACTAGCTATAATAAAAAAACAAAAAAAATTATAAAATAAATTCTATTCAAACTGGGGAGTAGTTTCAAGTTGAAATTTCAAAATTATTTTAAATCTATCTATCTATCTATCTATCTATATATAATAAAAGGATAGGTAAAAGTACAATATTAAGACAAGTGGTATAACCACAAAAAGCCAAGTGGTATTAGGACAAAACAAACTACCTTTCTAACTAAAAAATCTTTTGAATTTTAAATTTTGAATTAATTGGTTGGTTACTCTATTTATTTGAATTAATAAATAAGATATCTTATAATCAGCTATAATAAAAAAACGAATATATATATATATAAAATAAAAATCCCATTCAAAATGGGGAGTAGTTTCAAGTTGAAGTTTTAAACTTATTTTAAAATAAAAAAACAAAAATAAGAAAAAATAAAATTAGCTATAATAAAAAAATTGCCAATTACTGAGAACAATTGAATAAACTTCAAAATACAAAAAATATTTCAAGAGTAATAAAATATACGATAAGATATTAAACAAAGTAATATGCTAATAAAAATTTCTATTAACAATGTAATAATACTAAAAATTGGATAATATAATAAAGATAAATACAGAACAAAAAAGTTATTTGATGACTATATAAGTTCCTTTAATTTGATAGTGATTTTATTATTAGGTATATCGTATTGACAAATAAGATAAAAATTGAAACTTATTAAAGCGTTACGATCTAATATTCAAACAAGCCCGATCAAAATTTAATTTAATTAATATTTTTTAATATTGACCGCGCATCACGCGGGTACGACTACTAGTGAAACAGAAAAGGAAAAGATAAAAAATGTGTACCTATAAAAGAAAAAAACTGCATACTTTGAATTCCACGAAAAGGAGAAGATCGAAAGTGTGTCTATAATATTTGTGAGTTGTCAAAGAAATGGAGAGAGATGAATAATGAATAGCGAGGAGAGACAACCATATGGTGATTTGATTTTTAATGAAGAAGAAACAAAATAGTTGTAACTCTTCTCTCTTCATCGAGAGGAATGATCGTTCATAATTAAGCTGCTTATATAAATAAAATAAAAATGGAATAATTCAAAAAAAGAATAAAAGAAACATGTACAATTCCTATCATTAGAAGGTGCCACATCGGTTTATGGAAAATGAGCATTTTAAAAAATAAATACAATTCCTATCGGTTAAAAATGCTCATTTTATACTAATGTCGTAATTTATATAAAATATAATCAATTTTTATTAATCAAATATCTATTCATGATTCTTATAATGTGTGTGTGTGTGTGTGTATATATATATATATATATATATATATATATAAATACAATTCTCTGACAAAAATTTACAAAATTCCGTGAAGCTTAATTTGGTATATATGCTTGAATGAAAAAAATTAAACCCATTTAAATCAACATATGTTAACCTTAATATGAAAATTGAAAAATAAAAGTAGTAAAAAACAGAAAAATGGTAATGTAAGAAAATGGGATTGTAAAACAGAGATTCTCGCCGTCTTTTCTCTTAAATAAAAAGTCAAAAAAGAAAGGAAAGGGGAAAAAGAAATAGAAACAAAATAAATGAAAAACATTAATTAAATGTCTGCAAATAGAAATAATTCTGAGATTTTAATAGATAATACTATCGCACTGGGATCTTAATAAGAAAATTTCTTTTGAAACGGTAGATTAATATAAACTTTGAAAATGATTCTTTTCCTCTTATGTATGTTTCATTGGAACCTAATCATAATTTTGTGAAAATAAATTTAGACCATGTTTTGTATAAGGTTGATCCAAGACTACTTGAATTAATTTTTTTATACTTGAATTGATACTCTTGAAAAGTCATCCTAGGAGAAATTACCAGAAACAATAACACTTATAAAACATGAAAAATAACCTACACACAATAGACATATGGGTAATATAAATTCTAACATATGATTCCAACACGAACACCCTTAAAAAAAGAAAGAAATTCAAAATTATAACATCTATATATATAGTTCTATAGTCTATAAAATAAAAAAGAAAATGCCGAATAAGATTTTGAAAAATTCACCTCAATAATTTTCCGTTAATACATGTTTGTACAATCCTTTTTCGATTCCCTATGATGAACCAACCAGTTTATAGATGCTTGTTTCCGCAGAGTGCTTTTCATGAGAGTATCCTCCTCAAAGAGAAATATACTGAAAGTGAAAGAAAACGTTCTATGACATAGATTTTTATCATTTACATTATGTTTTTTGGATGAATAACAAAACTGCTAAAGCAAATAAATATATCTGTTGGACTGCTACTACAATTATCAAAATGGAATAGCTTCGCCTGAATTTATATTAAACGTATTAATAGACATTAATTATAGGGGAGTTGACCAAAATATTTGGAGGCAATTACTTGTTTACTACTCCCTCCGTTTCAAATTATCTGTGAACTGATACTTGGGATTTATCCAGATGAAGAATTGAGAGAGAGACAAGAGAGATGAGAAGAGTGAGGAGTGAAGTTTTTTATTTTATTAACTTAATCCTTCACCGATCTATTACACATTACATATATAGAGTTAAGAACCCAACTAACAGTTAACCAACCCATATAGCCGTTAGGCTTTTAACTAACTAACTAACTGACACTGTGAAATGACTAGTTTACCCTTATGTCTAATTATGTTACACCTTTCTCTATACTCCCCCTCAAGCTAGGTACTTAAAAAACATTAAGAATTCCTAACTTGGAAAAAGTATTGATGTTGAACCTTCTTGACCCCTTTAGTCAGTATGTCTATATGTTGTTCCTTAGTAGAGATGTATGTCATGGGCCGACTTCCCTTACGCTTGCCAGCGATACCGACTCGCTCGTGCGGCGCCCGCAGTTCCCCTCACTGCGAGCCAGCCTATTACCTTTCCCAGGTTTTCAAGCACGATCCTGTGCCTGTTGGTGGGACTCGCCCACGAGGCTCGCCCCAACATGTGCCGCCCCTAAGATGCCTAGGCACTTGGCCTTAGACATGTCGTGGCGCTTCATCTTAGGATCATAATCCATGCGCGCTCTGGGGGATTGACTTAGGACATGCCTTGTCATTCGCCCAAGACTGAGCATCGCTCCCGCGTGCACAGCCCAATCCTCAAGCTTACACTCAGCTAGTGCATCCGCAACTAGATCGTGCCTCGCCCGAGTAAGGCAACCTTTAGTCCTTGGCCATTGTCATGCGCGTCTTTCATGCAATGCTCATACATAGCCCTTGCGACACGCTTCCATCCCGAATAGTGTAGTGTCGCCTCACAACTGCACCTTCAGACCAACAGACCCTTGATTGCATGGTTGAACCCAAGCCATGCTCACAAGTCGACACATGATGCCCCTAAGATAGGTGCGTCAAGTATCCAATCGGCACAGAGGTCTCCTTCCAACATTCGGCAGCCCGCGGGGTTGGCCATCCCACACATCGAGCCTCCAGCGCCTACTTGATGCCTAACGCTAGCCCGAAGCCGTCGCGCCATCCATAGAGTTCCCTAACTCGTATGGATACCTAGGACACTCCTTTGAGTCATCCAGGAAGGACCTTGAGGTCGCCCCCAAGGTAACTCGTTCGATACGGCTTGGTGGCAGCACGTATAAGGGATGCAGGTCGGAGCTTTCATCACCTATACCCCCCTTATATATGCTTAAAATTAAAAAGCCCAAGTTTCCCGAGTAGACAGATCTACGTCAGACAATCAAAAGAGCCTTTTCTCACCAGTTCTTTTGCCGAAGTCACAACCCCAAAGTGCGGGTTGTGACATCCTTCCATACTCATAATGTCATCGTCCCCGATGACACATCATAGCCTATGACATCCCGGAGTCTGCCCCCTCAGGTATGCCCATTTTGGCTCCCTTTGTCCTGTAGGTTAGACTTCCTTGAAGTCCTGTGTCAAAAGGAGTCGTGCCCCATGCACTTCTCCCCCGAGTATCTTCCAAGCGTGCCTCTGTACTTCACCTCCTTTCGGTGTTCACTTGGAAAGTGCCTCCGTTCTTGCACCCTCTGGTGTCTCACTTTGTAGTTGACCCACACTAGTCAACTACACCATGACCCTCATGGCCTTCATGTCCGTCTGAAGCTTTTCCTTTAATGGTTAGCACCTCAATGTGCTTTCTGGCATAGCTCCCGTAGACTTTCGCTCCCGTATCCTTAAGATGCCCTATGGAATGTCTCCCATAGCCTTTCGCTCCCGTAGCCTTAAAACGCCCTCTGGCATAGCTCCCGTAGCCTTCCGCTCCCGTAGCTTTTCCTTGCCCTCAATACCTTTGAAAATGTGTTTGCTTCCAGACCCACGACTTCGCCCATATGCCTCTTGTATAGACGGGATCCTCCCACACTCAATGTGGAGGATACATTTAGCTCTGTCGTCCCACTCGGCATTCGGCCAGCTCTTGGGATGACTCGTGGTGAGTACTACACTCTCAAAGTCATAGCATTGCCGCATTCCCGAACAAAGCACTTTGTTTTCTAACTGTCACTTCCTCAACAAGTACTCAATGCTTCCGGTAGTACTTCAATACTCGCCCTATAGACAGGTACTCTCTTGGTCCTGCTAGCACGGCTTCTCGATTCGGTGTGCCTCGCACTTGGACTCTCAACGGTCCCCGATCATTCGGCGTACCCCTTTCCAGAATGATGATATCTTCCAACTTGGAAATTCTCCAAATTTCGAAGCTTCGCTATACCCTCGAATTCATTTCCTCACCTTGGCAATGCCCTCAGGCAGCTCACAAATCTATCCCTAAGGAAAGACACTCAACTGATGCGTTGCACGTATCCTTGGCAAGATCTCCGCTATGATCATGCCCAATGTTTATAGTCCATGGCTCCCACTCTTTTGCAATATGGTTGCGCGACCTGGCAAACATGGCCTTCTCTTAACCATCTGACTCATCGGCATATTACCACATTCAGTAGCACCCTAGACTTTCAAAAGCCAATGGAATCACCCATTTCTTTCTTGGACCAGCAATATCGGGTTCTCGATCTCTGGTGGCATATGAACATCAATCTCTGCTTTGACATGTTCTTCGCACTGACATCCAAAATGCACTCGCAATATCCACGCTTGCCTTGACATTGTGCCATGGCATAGTATGGCCTTAATCAGCTCTGATACCAGTGTCACGGGTCGACTCCCATACGCTCGCCAATGGCACCGACTCTCCCGTGCGACGCCCGCAGTTCCCCATGCTGCGGGCTAGCCTATTACCTTTCCCACGTTTTCTAGCACGATCCTGTGCCTGTTGGTGGGACTCGCCCATGAGGCTCGCCCCAACTTGTGCCGCCCGTAAGATGCCTAGGCACTTGGCCAAAGACATGTCGTGGCACTTCATCTTAGGATCACAATCCATGCGCGCCATGGGGGATTGACTTAGGACATGTCTTGTCCTTCGCCCAAGATTGAGCATCGCTCCCTCGTGCACAGCCCAATCCTCAAACTTACACTCGGCTAGTACATCCGCAACTAGCTCGTGCCTCGCCCGAGTAAGGTAACCTTTAATCCTTGGCCATTGTCATGCGCGTCTTTCGTGCAATGCCCATACATAGCCCTCGCGACATGCTTCCATCCCGAATAGTGTAGTGTCGTCCCATAACTGCACCTTTAGACCAACGGACCCTTGCTTGCATGGTTGAACCCAAGCCATGCTCACAAGTCGACACATGATGCCCTAAGATAGGTGCGTCAAGTATCCAATCGGCACGTAGATCTCCTTCCAACATTCGGCAGCCCGCGGGGCTGGCCGTCCCACACATCGAGCCTCCAACGCCTACTTGATGCCCAACGCTATCCCGAAGGCGTCGCGCCATCCATAGAGTTCCCTAACTCGTATGGATACCTAGGACACTCCTTTGAGTCATCCAGGCAGGCCCTTGAGGTCGCCCCCAAGGTAACTCGTTCGATACGGCTTGGTGGCAGCACGTATAAGGGATGCAGGTCGGAGCTTTCATCACCTATACCCCCCTTATATATGCTTAAAATTAAAAAGCCCAAGTTTCCCGAGTAGACAGATCTACGTCAGACAATCAAAAGAGCCTTTTCTCACCAGTTCTTTTGCCGAAGTCACAACCCCAAAGTGCGGGTTGTGACATCCTTCCATACTCATAATGTCATCGTCCCCGATGACACATCATAGCCTATGACATCCCGGAGTCTGCCCCCTCAGGTATGCCCATTTTGGCTCCCTTTGTCCTGTAGGTTAGACTTCCTTGAAGTCCTGTGTCAAAAGGAGTCGTGCCCCATGCACTTCTCCCCCGAGTATCTTCCAAGCGTGCCTCTGTACTTCACCTCCTTTCGGTGTTCACTTGGAAAGTGCCTCCGTTCTTGCACCCTCTGGTGTCTCACTTTGTAGTTGACCCACACTAGTCAACTACACCATGACCCTCATGGCCTTCATGTCCGTCTGAAGCTTTTCCTTTAATGGTTAGCACCTCAATGTGCTTTCTGGCATAGCTCCCGTAGACTTTCGCTCCCGTATCCTTAAGATGCCCTATGGAATGTCTCCCATAGCCTTTCGCTCCCGTAGCCTTAAAACGCCCTCTGGCATAGCTCCCGTAGCCTTCCGCTCCCGTAGCTTTTCCTTGCCCTCAATACCTTTGAAAATGTGTTTGCTTCCAGACCCACGACTTCGCCCATATGCCTCTTGTATAGACGGGATCCTCCCACACTCAATGTGGAGGATACATTTAGCTCTGTCGTCCCACTCGGCATTCGGCCAGCTCTTGGGATGACTCGTGGTGAGTACTACACTCTCAAAGTCATAGCATTGCCGCATTCCCGAACAAAGCACTTTGTTTTCTAACTGTCACTTCCTCAACAAGTACTCAATGCTTCCGGTAGTACTTCAATACTCGCCCTATAGACAGGTACTCTCTTGGTCCTGCTAGCACGGCTTCTCGATTCGGTGTGCCTCGCACTTGGACTCTCAACGGTCCCCGATCATTCGGCGTACCCCTTTCCAGAATGATGATATCTTCCAACTTGGAAATTCTCCAAATTTCGAAGCTTCGCTATACCCTCGAATTCATTTCCTCACCTTGGCAATGCCCTCAGGCAGCTCACAAATCTATCCCTAAGGAAAGACACTCAACTGATGCGTTGCACGTATCCTTGGCAAGATCTCCGCTATGATCATGCCCAATGTTTATAGTCCATGGCTCCCACTCTTTTGCAATATGGTTGCGCGACCTGGCAAACATGGCCTTCTCTTAACCATCTGACTCATCGGCATATTACCACATTCAGTAGCACCCTAGACTTTCAAAAGCCAATGGAATCACCCATTTCTTTCTTGGACCAGCAATATCGGGTTCTCGATCTCTGGTGGCATATGAACATCAATCTCTGCTTTGACATGTTCTTCGCACTGACATCCAAAATGCACTCGCAATATCCACGCTTGCCTTGACATTGTGCCATGGCATAGTATGGCCTTAATCAGCTCTGATACCAGTGTCACGGGTCGACTCCCATACGCTCGCCAATGGCACCGACTCTCCCGTGCGACGCCCGCAGTTCCCCATGCTGCGGGCTAGCCTATTACCTTTCCCACGTTTTCTAGCACGATCCTGTGCCTGTTGGTGGGACTCGCCCATGAGGCTCGCCCCAACTTGTGCCGCCCGTAAGATGCCTAGGCACTTGGCCAAAGACATGTCGTGGCACTTCATCTTAGGATCACAATCCATGCGCGCCATGGGGGATTGACTTAGGACATGTCTTGTCCTTCGCCCAAGATTGAGCATCGCTCCCTCGTGCACAGCCCAATCCTCAAACTTACACTCGGCTAGTACATCCGCAACTAGCTCGTGCCTCGCCCGAGTAAGGTAACCTTTAATCCTTGGCCATTGTCATGCGCGTCTTTCGTGCAATGCCCATACATAGCCCTCGCGACATGCTTCCATCCCGAATAGTGTAGTGTCGTCCCATAACTGCACCTTTAGACCAACGGACCCTTGCTTGCATGGTTGAACCCAAGCCATGCTCACAAGTCGACACATGATGCCCTAAGATAGGTGCGTCAAGTATCCAATCGGCACGTAGATCTCCTTCCAACATTCGGCAGCCCGCGGGGCTGGCCGTCCCACACATCGAGCCTCCAACGCCTACTTGATGCCCAACGCTATCCCGAAGGCGTCGCGCCATCCATAGAGTTCCCTAACTCGTATGGATACCTAGGACACTCCTTTGAGTCATCCAGGCAGGCCCTTGAGGTCGCCCCCAAGGTAGCTCGTTCGATACGACTTGGTGGCAGCACGTATGAGGGAGGCATGTCGGAGCTTTCATCACCTATACCCCCCTTATATATGCTTAAAATTAAAAAGCCCAAGTTGCCCGAGTATACAGATCTACGTCAGACAATGAGAAGAGCCTTTTCTCACCAGTTCTTTTACCGAAGTCACAACCCCAAAGTGCGGGTTGTGACATGTAGGTTGTCTTAACTAGTCCTTGAATGATTATTTCCCTGATAAAGTGACAATCAATTTTAATATGTTTTGTTCTTTCATGGTAGACAAAATTTGCTGCAATCTGCATAGCTGCTTTACTATCACTGAAGATTTCAACAAGTAGTTCAAACTCAACTCCAATTTCCTTCAAAAACCCTGTCAGCCAAATTACTTATGCCACTGTAGAAGCTAGACTTCTGTATTCAGCCTCGGCTGGAATTCTTGACAGTGTTGGTTGCTTTTTTTATTTTCATCCTATTAGTAAGGTCCCAAATTTAATTAGATAACCTGAGATTGATCTTCTAGAATTTGGGCAGGCTGCCCAATGAGCATCACAATATGCTGACACTGTGTTGTTACATATGCTGGCAGATTATTTTCTGTCCAGCCTTGAGTGGTAGCTCTTGGTAGTTGATTATTCTGCAATATTATTTCAGACAGTACATTGTAGGCAGCATGTGGAGTGACATTTTTCTTCCTTGACCTGATTTGCTGGATATCCCACTATTTTGTAGCAGTTTTCTTTGCTATGACCATTCATTTTGCCGACCTCACTGTGAGCACCTAATTTTTGACCATATTTAAATTTTTTCCCACTCATCTTATCAATATCTCACTTTCCACCCCACTTTCCCTTGCCCCCACTCTTTGTCTTCACTCCACTTTCCCTTGTCCCCATACTTGTCCCCCGTGTTTGTCCCCACTCACAAACCCTATACCCCATTTTCAGTCATT
>AWOL01S0009017.1:659-31751 GCA_000715115.1 Nicotiana otophora
AATGTACGCTAGTTTTATTATTTTTGAGCATCCTAAGTAGAGTCTATAACCACCCAAATAGTAGGTCCAAAGTCTCTTGGACCATAGGCGTGGGACAGGTAGTGCACACGTAGGACACAACCTAGAATTGAATTAAAGCGCCTTTAAGTAAACAACTTTAACTTAGTAATCAGGTAGCGGGAGATGATAGTCTGTGCCCGCTGAATAATATGAGCAACCCCTACCTCATGGGAGTTGCAAAGTATTACTTATGTTTCTCTAGGTGATCCTGTAGGTTAAAACACTTGGGACACCCATTCTTTATATGTTTATTGTTCACACATAATCGTCAAATATAGAATAATTAAGTTGTATATTGCAACCTCTAAAGACTTGTAATGATTATCTATATAGTCTAATAATTTTCTGATTTTCTTTGCATGTGCTCATAATAGAACGTTTAAATTCCTTGTCTTCCCTCACTTATATGATCACTTAGAACTATTGTAATCCGAAAATCCCACATAGTTTGAACTTCTACTGGGACCTACATTTATGGACCTCGAAGAGTGCCTAACACCTTCTCTTTGAGGTAATTTGATCCCTTACACGATCTTTGGTAACGTAGACTAGTTAAACATAGATATTTGCAAATAGGTGCCCTAATGCACCCCAAAATCCTTTGGTGGCGACTCTTCTCTTTTAATATCCCCCATTTAAAAGAGTTGTCACATGTCGAAACCCGCTTTCAACAGAAAAAGGGGCACGACAGCGTGGCGACTCCGCTAGGGATTTACACTTAGGCTAGTACTATAACGAAGTTAACCTATGTGGATTATTTGATGACATGTACATCCTTTCCCTTATTTGTTTTTATTTCTATGACATATCCCCTCCCCTTATTTCCATTTATTTGCTATGACATGAACATCATTCCCTTCGTTGCTTTCATCTTGTTTAAGACTGCTACATCATGTCTCTCCCATCCCTATCTCCCTATTTGCTTCATTTCATTACGTTCTCGCATGTTTTCATGAGTTAAACTTACTTTTATCTTCCGTATTTCCCATTTTCTTTTATCTCCCATTTATATTGTTTACTATTTTTATGCACTTTCATCATGTAAATATTTGGCAATATGTTACTATTTTTGCATAAAGCATGCTCCCACATCATACTTTATTCATGCTTATTATCAACATAGCGACGCTTGATGAGTGTCTGCGTTTTCCTAAAAACATCCTTTTAAACTAGAAAGGATTATTTACACTAGACTAGTCGATCAGCGGTGCAGTCGACGGTCCCATGCCTCTCCCTCTCAAGTTGTTCACTTGAGAGTACCAGTCTAGACCTTTCTAGAAACCACACTCTGATTTGAAATGTACATGCATCATGTTAAACCTAGTACAGATTGATATGTCATTAACGCATCAACCTGCTTAGATGAACCTTGTCCAAAGTCAAACGAGATTTCCATAATCCCAAAGGACACCATCATATTATGTGTATTACTTTGAGAAAACATGTCAACATGCTGAACATTATTGCGTAAATAGTCGAATCTGGAGGGGAAATGGCTAAATTTTATTTGTTTGAAATACATGAAGCCTAGTAGAATAACCTTGCACCATGTGACAAAAATCATGTGAGGAGGGTATTGGGTAACCTACCATCTTTGCTGAACATTCAACCAAACAGGGAACTGATCGAGGCTGCTACCATGTTATGGGGTGAGTAGAGAGTCGTTTTCCAAATTAGCAATATAGAAATGACTCCTGTCCTGGAAGAAATAGGGGGTTTTGCCAAGTTACCATGGGATAGTCCACGACTATTGGTGCCAAAGAATCGCACTCCATACAGTTTTCTGAAAATATTGGGTTTTAACAAGAATGATAAACTGGTATGTCTGAAGAAATCATACATCCCCTTTGAATTTATCTATAAGTGTTATGGGCATAGCAAATCATATTACCTTCATCATGAGGAACTAGCCATTACCTCAAGCATTGCTCTAATTTTCCTTATATGGCGCCTAGGAAGAAAGCAAGAACTGGCAAAAGAGCCAATGCCACCCCAGGAGTGGCAGTTGATTCTATACCTAATGATGCGTGTGAGCACTCGAGGGGTAAGGATATTCCCCCAGCTACTACACCGCCTGATTTTACTACACCTTCTTCAACTCCACCAATCCCAACTCTTATCGAGGGTGCAGTTGTTCAACCTCCATCCCTAACTTCCAATCCTGGTGTCTCTGATGGGGATCTTAGGTGAGCCACACAGATGTTGACTCAGATAGTGGCTTCCCAGGCCCAGAGATCGAATGTTGCACCTACTTCTTCAAGTCAGCCAGGGGATTCCGCTAGTTCTAGGGTGAACATGTTTCTTTAGTTGGATCCTCCAGTGTTCATGGGTACTGATTCTGAGCAGGATGGACAGGAATTTACTGATGAGATGCACAAGACCCTCTGAATTATGCGTGCTACTAAGATAGAGGGAGCGGAGTTGGACTCCTACCTCGTGAAAGGGGTGGCCGCTTCTTTGTTTGAGTTGTGGGAGGACTCCCATGAGAAGGGGAGCCCTTCGGCGAGGTAGAGTGAGTTTGTCGATGCCTTTATTTACCATTTCTTTCATGCCGACACTAAGGCAGCCCATGGCACTGGGTTTAAGAGCCTGAAGCAGGGTAACATAAGTGTGTGGGAGTACCATATGTGGTTCACGCACTTGTCCAAGTACGCCATTTGCATGTTTCCCACAATGGAGGTAAGAGTGCACCGGTTTGTGCAGGGCCTCAGCCCCATGGTTATCATTGAGGCTGCTACAGCTGCCTTGAATTCTAATATGAACTAAGTGACGATGATGGCAGTTTCTCAAGCCACGGAGACCCGCATATAGAACAATGGAATGGAGGGTCGCCAGGGCCATCCTAGTCCTTTACTTAGTCTTTGCTCAGTGCACAGCCAGCAGGCCCCAGACAGTAGCAGCGAAGTTGTTTCAGGACCAGTTAAGGCAACATAGGATCCTACCAATATGGTCCGCCTGGAGGGAGATTCCAGCAGTAGCGGAGGCCCCTATGCCTTAGTTGTGGGAAGATACATTTTGGTTCCTGCTGCATGGACCAGCCCATATGCTATGGGTGCGGTATCAGGGGTCACATTCAAAGGGATTTCCATTCGTCTCGCCATAGTGTGCGCAAGGGTACGACACAACCATCTGGTTCTACAGCCACTACATCTGCAGCACCTTCTCCAATTCGGGGCACTCCAGCACCCACAGAGCATGGTGCAGTTAGGGGTGGTGCAGATAGTTCGGGAGGACACAACCGTTTCTATGTTATGAGGGGTCACCAGAGTTTTGAGGCTTTTCCATATATTGTCACAGGTATATTGAATTTCCAATCTCATGATGTATATGCCCTTATTGATCCCGGTTCCACTTTATCATATGTCACTACCTATGTTGCTGTGGAATTTGGAATAGAACCGGAACTGCTTCATGAGTCATTCTCTGTATCTACTCCGGTTGGTGAGTCTATTATGGCTGCACGTGTTTATAGGTATTGTGTCGTCACGATGTATGGTTGTGACATTGTGGCTGATCTCATTGAATTAGGAATGGTCTATTTTGTTGTAATAATGGGGATGGATTGGCTTTATTCATGTTTTGCCAAGCTTGATTGTCGAACTGGGACTGTTAGGTATGAATTCCCAAATGAGTCAGTTATTGAATAGAATGGGGATGATATAGTTCCGAAGGGTAGGTTTATCTTAAGTCCATGAAGATGATCAACAAAGGGTGTATTTACCATTTGGTTTGGGTTATGGACACCGATGTTGAGGTTCCTACACTTGAGTCTGTGCCAGTGGTGAATGAATATCCGGAGGTCTTTCTTGATGGACCAGTGGGATCCCACCAGACAAGATGATTGATTTTGGAATTGATGGGATGCCAGGCACACAACTTATATCTATTCAACCCTACATAATGGCACCGACAAAATTTAAGTAACTAACGGAGCAGTTGAAGGACTTGTTAGAGAAGTGTTTCATCCAACCGAGTGTGTTGCCTTGGGGTGCACCAGTTGTCTTTGTAAGGAATAAAGATGGGTCACTAAGAATATGTATTGACTATCGGCAATTCAAAAAGGTTACGATTAAGAATAAATACCCACTACCAAGGATAGATAACTTGTTTGACCACTTACAGGGTGCTAAGTATTTCTCCAAGATTGACCTAAGATCAGGGTACCACCAATTGAAGATTAGGGAAAAGGATATTGGGAAAACAACTTTTAAGACCCGATATGGACACTTTGAATTTTTGGTAATGTCTTTTGGGCTAACAAAAGCCCCGCCAACTTTCATGGATCTTATGAATCGAGTCTTCAAGACTTTTATTGACTCGTTTGTGATAGTATTCATTGACGATATTCTTGTATATTTATGAAGTCGAGAGGACCGTGCCAATCGTCTAAGGGCAGTTCTGCAGACTCTATATTAGCACAAGTTGTATGCAAAGTTTTCGAAGTGTGAATTTTAGCTTGAATATGCCATATTCTTGGGTCATGTTGTCTCTAGAGAAGGAATAAGGTTGATCCGTAGAAGATCGCAGTTGTGAAGAACTGGCCGGGGACTATAACATCAATAGAGATTTATAGATTCTTGGGTTTAGCTGGGTATTACAAAAAGTTTGTGTAGGAGTTCTCTATTCTCCCCCCCCCCCCCCCNTATAGGCAGCTCACAAATCATGAGAAGAACTATCCAACACATGACTTAGAGCTCGTGGCGGTGGTTTTTGCATTAAAGATTTGGCCTCATTATTTGTATGGGGTCTATGTGGATATATTCACGGACCATAAGAGCCTTCAATATATTTTCAAATAGAAGGAATAGAATCTAAGGCAAAGAAGATGGCTTGAGTTACTCAAGGACTACGACATCGATATTTTATATCATCCGGGGAAGGCTAATGTGGTGGCGGATGCTCTTAGCCAAAAATCCGTTGGTAGTTTGGCTCACTTAGAGACACATCAAAGGCCATTGGTCAAGGAAGTTCACCGGTTGGCTAGTTGTGAAGTTCGGCTTGCAGACTCTAGTGAAGGAGGAGTAATTGTACAAAATATGGCAGAATCATTGCTTGTTGTGGAAGTCAAGGAGAAGTAGTACGATGATCCGTTGTTGGTATAGTTGAAGGAGGTAATTCATAAACATAAGACCATGGCTTTTTCTCTTAGCATGGATGATTGTATGATAAGGTACCAAGGGCGATTATGTGTTCCTGATGTAGATGGTCTGTAGGAAAGAATCATGATCGAGAATCACACTTCCAGGTATTCCGTTCATCCAGGTTGTACAATGATCTACCATGATCTTAAGGAAGTCTACTAGTGGAACGATATAAAGAGGAATGTAGCAGACTTTGTGGCAAGATGTCCACATTGTCAACCAGTAAAGATCGAACATCAAACTTTTGGTGGGATGGCACAAAACATAGAAATTCTGATATGGAAATAGGAGATGATCAATATGGAATTTGTGGTGGGACTACCTCGCACACCTCACAAGTTCAACTAAATTTTGGTGATTGTGGACCGACTCACAAAATCAACACACTTATTACTTGTTAAGGCTACCGAGACTGCGAAATAGTATGCTCAGTTGTATATGAAGGAAATAGTCAGGTTGCATGGCTCTCCAACTTCTATTATCTCCGATCGAAGGGAACATTTAACAGCTAACTTTTGGAGGAAATTTCAGCAAGGTTTGGGTACTCAAGTGAATATTAGTACATCTTTCCATCCAAAGATCGACGGACATGCAGAGCGGACCATTCACACGCTTGAGGGTATGTTGCGCGCTTGTGTTCTCGACTTTAAGGGTATCTGGGATGATCACTTTCCACTCATAGAATTTGCCTACAACAATAGTTATCATGATAGCATTCAGATGGCACCGTTCGAGTCTCGATATGGCAGGAGATGTAGATCTCCTATTGGGTGGTTCGAGATTGGGGAAGCGGAGTTGATAGGGCCCGAACTCGTGCATCAAGCTATGGAGAAGGTTATGATCATTAAGGAATGGTTGAAAACTGCCCAAAGCCATCAGAAGTCTTATCAGGATGTACATCGTAGGGAATTGGTGTTACAAGAGGATGATTGGGTATTCTTGAAGGTTTCCCCCATGAAGGGTGTAATTCGATTTGGTAAGATAGGAAAATAGAGTCTGATTTATGTTTAACCATATAGAATTATTCAGAGGATTGGGCAGGTGGCTTACAAGTTATAACTACCTCTAGAGAGGTCTTTAGTGCACTCAGTGTTTCATGTATCCATGTTGAAAAAAGTGGTCGGAGATCTGTCACTTATTGTTCCAGTGGAGACTATAGAGGTTAATGAGGAATTGACTTATAAAGAGATTCCAGTTACCATTCTTGATAGGAAAGTCCGAATGCTGAGAAATAAATAGATTGCCTTCGTGAAAGTGTTACGGCGAAAGCAACATGTCAAAGAGGCCACCTGGGAAGACGAGGAACGAATGAAGAAGGCGTATCCTCATTTGTTTGAGTAGCTCTGTAGTTGTGTCCATGAAAAATGTTAAAAGCTAACTTTCTACAAATTATGTTTCCCCTGTACAACTTATATTAAGGAGACTCTTTTTTTAATGTAATGTTTATGGCATTGTGGTCAGTGTTGTTTTCATGTTGTTTTACATCGTTGTGTTGTGGTTATGCTGTTAGGACTGGTTCTGGGATTCTCTGGCAGGTGGATAGGCCCAATTAGAAGGGAGACTCTTGTGAAAGGTTTGGAAATTCAGGGAGTTAGGAAAGAATTTGGAACTGCTGGTGTGAGAAGTAACAGTGGGAGTCACATTGGATGCTAATTGCGGATTTTGACCCTCATTCGACGACGAATGATCCTAAGTGAGGAAGGATTCGAGGCCCCGAAAAAATTTCACATCTAACCTGGGGTTTTGGGGAGTTGAAGAAACAATTGTTGCATAACAGGGCATTTATACAATCTTATGTGGCCGCAGAACTTCTCCGGGGACCGCAGATCTGCCACGGAGTGAAGCAGAGAAATGGGCCAATTTTGGAGGTTGTTTTGCGGTCAACTATACGACCGCATAATCGTTTCACGGGCAGAACCAACAAGAAGATTTCATGCGGTTCATTCTGCGGCCGCATAATTAATATGCGGTGCACAGACTGGACCAGAGCAGCCCAAGTTTTGGGACTGTTGTTGCGGTCCATGTTGAAGGCCGCAGACCTGATCTGCGGTGCACTCTACGACTATAGAGTTGAGTTCGTAGGGTCCATTTTCTTATTTGTAAAATCCGACCCCATTTGATTAAAGGTCATTGGGTCTCGTTTAGAAGGAAAAGATCTTCAATTTTAGAGTGAGAGGAGTGCTTTAGAGAGAGAGGAAGAATCCCTAAGTACTTTGTTCATCAACCCTTGCTCAAGCTTTGAAATTCAACAAGTAAAAATTGCAAAGTCTTCATCCAAGAGGTAAGGTTCTACTCTCTAGCCCTTAATTTCTGGATTGGATTGACAGTAGGTAATGAGAAGTGTGATTCTTAAATATTATTTATGCATGCATGTACCATCAAGGTTGGTGGGAAGTTTGCTGAGCTCAAGTGGGTAAACATTGGGTTGTGGGATTAAGGAATCCACCACAAGAGAACCTTGAAACCTTAATGCACACCTAGTGCTTGATAAAATGCTCAAATGGGCTGAAACATCGAATATCATCCTAATTATGGTTCAAATTTATCATGTTTCTAACAGATTGAAGTCACAAGTATTCCTGGATCATTCTAGTAATGTAAGGAAGCACAAGCGAGGTATGTTTCCTAAACTCCTATTGTAGAATCGATTTCCATGATGTACTCGTTAGTTGCGATTATGGTTGGCTCAATTTTTTATTTCTCATGTTCTAAGTCCTTCCTAATAAAATTGATTATTCTAAAATAAGTCTTGTGTTGAAAGATGTATGCACTCAAAATGTGTTCCAAATGTTCCTATCATATCATGAATCCCTCCGAGAATGTAATATAGTATGATGAATGTACAAAAGGTGTTGTGATTTAAAATTATGTTTTAATTGCAAGTTAGTATACCTAATTATGGAAAAGAAGCTCAATGTCTTTAAGACCTTCGTTTGCTCATATGTGTACTTAAAGTCTTGATTTGAAATTCACTTATTGATGATAATCCATGGTAAAGCTTGAATGTTATAGAGGTGAGTATGAAATATGAAATACGTTCGACGTGCCGGGAATGATATTACAATTGTGGCCACTAATGCCAATGAAATGGGAATATGTGTGAAAGATTATGAAGTGAGCTGTAAATCCTTTAAATAATACATACATTGGGAGTATCGTTTAGTCACCGAGGAAGGGTAGGTCAAAATAACCTTAACCCCAAAAACTACACATGCCAGTATAGGAGTGATTGATGGGAAAATCCACGTGATGATTTGATGAGATTGTTTTCCCCTTATATGGGATGAGATTGATGTGTTCAGATATTTCTCCTTAAATGGGATTAGATTATTACTAGTGAGATTTGATATGATGCCGACCCAAATAGAATTGTGGTGAGATGTCTTAACTGATCGGGCGTAGATCAGACTCCATGTAGCGCATATGGTGTTGTTGTCATTGGATGTCTCGAGGTTAGAGGCTTACCTGATTGGGCTGAGATCGGACTCCGTGCTAAAAACACGGTGGTGTATCGGTACTAAAGATCGCCCAACTTCAAAATATTGAAACTTACCTAAACTTTATATTTTTCTTAAGTTGGTAGTTTAATACTGTTTAAGGCTCTCGTTGATTTCATGTTTCCATCTCATTTTACTATTACTCGTTTTATTGAGAGTGTACATACTAGTACTATTCCATATGTACTAACGTCCCCTTTGGTGAGGGCGCTGCATCTTTAATGGATGCAGGTGGTTCCACAACAGGCTGTATTGATCAATGATGGAAGTACACCCTCTTCTCAGCTGACTTAGTGAGCCCCCCGTTATTTCGGGGTCTTGTATCTCCTGTCCTCTGTGTATATTATTTTGAGGTACAGCCGGAGCCTTGTTGACGGTACTATCACGCTACTTCTTTTGTATCTATTAGATGCTCTGTAGACATAGTGCGGGTTGTACCTTGGTTATGGGGAAGTCAAACTAGTAATGTTGTAATTGTATAACGCGTTCCACTCCGAAACTATAAATGTGTAATGTATTATTTTGGAGACTTATCAATGGCGTAATTATTGGTAATTAAGTTGGTGTTGTTCACACGATCTTCTCAGTCTAATTAATGAGAATATATCTTCTCTTTACTCATGGGTATGTTCCGGTAGAAGGCATTATACATGCTTGCTTGGCCGGGTTATCTCGGTTGAGCGTCTGTCACGCCCCCCGAGGTCGGGGCGTAACATAAGAATGTCTTGAATAAAGTATTAAGTGAAGCTTATGTGCCTACCAGTATCACTAGCGGGGAGATGGCTAACATAGTAGGACAGGTACTGGAGAGTCACAAAATTACTTTCCACGAAGCGAGCTACCACCGGAAGGGTTGAGTCATAACAAAGAGTTGCTCATCACTGTGCAATTTGAAGACAAGATCATTGCCAGTGTCCTGATAGATGGAGGTTCATGACTGAACATATGCTCACTAACTAATTTGAAAAGACTTAAAAAGTCCTGCATTAGAAATGGATGGGAAGCATTAATGTGAAAGTGTTTGATGGATCTCAGAGAGCCAATATTAGGGGAAATCAATCTTGATCTTCAGATAGGCGCGACCTTGTTTGATGTCAAATTCCAAGTGCTGTACATATCCACCACCTACAACTTGTTATCGGTACTACCATGGATACATTTAGATGGGGCAGTCACTTCTACTCTACGCCAGGTTGTGAAGTTTGAGAGGAATCATCAAGAGGTAATTATTCATGGGGATCGAAGCAACCCTATCTACACCAACCATACCGTGCTAGTTATCGAGAACAGTAGGAAATTGGGAGGAGAAACATACAACCGCATTGTGCGGGTAAATGCAAGAAAGTGAAGTTTCCTAGTAGTTTGGTAGACTTTCAAAGATAAGTACATAATTCATCGTACTGATCCGCAAGACTCTACTAAACTTGCTCATGACTCGTAAGACCTAAACAACCTAGTGTCGCACCCCCTTTTTCTCGTGAAATCGGTCTTCGACGTGAGACAACTCTTTTAAAAAGGGAGAAGGGTTATTAAAAGAGAGAGTCGCCACCTAACGGATTAAGGTGCGTTATGGCACCTATCTGCAAATAACTCAGGTTTACTAGTTTGCGTCACCAAAGATCGGCTAAGGGCTCAAATTACCTCGGGGAGAAGGTGTTAGGCACTCCTCGAGATCCACAACGGTGGGTCCCGACCAAACTTAAATCATGTGAATTAGTATAAGAGAGAAGAGAAAAAGGAAGAATTATTTTAATAGGAGTGGCGGGTCCTATGTTTTCTAGCCTAAAGGATCACCCCGTGCAACATAAATAATACTTTGTAACTCCCCCAAGACGGGGGTGTTACTCATATTATTCAGCGGGCACAGACTATCATCTTGTGCTACCCGATTACTATCTTTAAGTTATTGACCTAAAGCGCTCTAATCAATTCTTAATTGTACCCTATGCGTGCACTACCCGTCCCTTGCCTATGGCCCAGGAGGCATTTGGACCTCTATTTTTGGATGGTTCTAGACTTAACTTAGGTTGTTTAAAAATGATAAAAACTAGGCGACATACAAAACAAATTGGACTTTCATGTAAAAGCAAATAAGGTCTCAGGTTAGCGTCCACACTTAGGCAGCAAATGCACGCAAACAAATTAGGCGTTTTGACAGTTTCAACAATTGAAGTCGTTAGGACATATAGACATGATTTCTATATGATTCTGAATTTTAATCATGCGAGCAGTTATGCAAAGTAATTTCTAAGTGACTGCACAGTTGTATACTAATTATAATTATAAGTGGTTGAAACCTATAAACATGCTATCTAGGTGATTTACTCAGTATTTGGCAGTCATAAACACAAGAGATATTCAGAATTACTTAATTGTTCCTATAGGCATGCTCTCTACTAGCGTTCAATGAGGCAGTGTTTTAAAGCTTGATTTTAGTGCTTAACACAGATAGTGATTACCTTATAGACATGATTCCTACCCTTGATAATTGAAACAGGTTTTAGTTCTTATATACTAAATGAGCAAGTATGAAAATAGCATATCAATCAATTAAGAACCATATGGGCATGACTTCTAAAAATAAAGATTTATAAATGACCCTATGACAATGATGCCTAATGAATATGCTGCAATGCAAATTGAACTTTGGTTATTTTATTCCCTATAGACATGGTATCTAAAAAGCAGAATAGGCAGGTTATCCACAGAGCTTATTCGAGCAAGTAAACACATATAGGCAGGTTATCTACAGAGCATATTCGAGCAAAATAAACACCTATAGGCAGGTTATCTAACATACAATAGCAGAATGAGCAAAGTAAACACTTATAGACAGGTTATCTAACACAATAGCAGAATGAGCAAAGTAAACACCTTTCTCATGCAAATGTTAAAATAAACCCAATTTCTCAATTTACTAATACCCCAATTGTTATTAAAAATAATTATTACAGACCATAATTTAATGAATGAATTACAAAGTATATAAAACTATAGGAAGCCTGCAGCAGGCCCAAATGCACCTAGACAGGCTAGGCCTTCAACTAATAGTGGCTCCAAGAGCCCATGTTCATAGATACACCATAACCAGCGGTGAATGATTCACCCATATCTCAAGGATAAGCATACAAAAGCCAAATCTCTAGTGTGTCAGAGTTCACAAGAGCTTCAAGAACCCAGAGCAGTGCTCACACTAGAGAAGAATGATCAGAACAGTTCAAAGAAGACTTGGGACCAAATCCTAGTGTGTCAGAGTACACGAGGGTCTCATCGGAACCCTGAGCAGTGCTTACACTAGGGAGGCCAAGGGACAGAACCTAAATTGCTTTGGCTTTCAGCCAGTAAAGTGTGAGAATTCACGAGAGTATGATGGGATTAGGCGGTATAGAATCATACGTAGAACACAAACAAATAGCAACACATTTGAACCTAGGTAGACTTAATCCAGTTTTTAGAAGTTAACATAGTGACATGAAAATAAGACCAGTTCATAAGCATGTTCACGCTGATAATAAAGGCTGCAGATCAGACTAAGTCACAGAAAGAAAGCTCATTAATTAATAGTAGGTCAGGAACATAACATAGCGAGCACAGAACCAAACAAATCACATGGTAACAGGTTCAACAAAAAAACTGATGAATCTGTTAAGGCACACATAATTAACTAGTCCTTAAGAAGAGGTATGAAAACATTTTTCACTCTAAAAGACATCCCTAAATAACACAGAGTTAGGCAGATTTCACTAATCGATTTAACTAAGTTCAACACGTCTTAACTATAAGTAATAGCATTTAGTGTATAATGGTTTAATGGCAGCAAAACATTAAACAAGTTATCATCATAGAATAACAAAGGATTCAATAACTCACTAGTTAAGGTGAAACAGGGAAAAGGGAATCCAACAATGTAGCAATTGTCATCAACAGAAGCAGACCAGTTGAGGATTTCTGGCCTTGGCTTCCAGCCGGCCAGGAATCAAAAGCACAGAATAATATTGCTAGAGATAATAGGAGTGGAAGATTTTGTTTATAGTAGTGAGAAATTTCGAACTCTAAAATCTCTTTTTTTCAAAGTGAAGTGGGAGGGGTTTGAATAGTACTGCCTCCTTTTTCCTTAAAAGAATTGCTCACTTAAATACTAAGGTCAGTGTTTAAATCAGCAGGGTTGAACCCTAAATTTTAGGTGGAAATACACAAAATCAGTAGAAAATAAGGAAAAGAATCACATAAGGCAGACAAGAGATTATTATAAAAAAGGAATACTGAATCGAACTACATTTGGTTTAAATAAAAAGGGTTGGAAACCCTAAATTAGGTAAACCCCGAAATTAGCAGAGAATAATGGCAAAGAATCATGTATTAACACATACAAATGAACGTAGATAGGGATTATTCAAAAGAGACATGAAATTGAACCAGATTAGTTCGAGTAAAAAGGGACTGAAACCCTAATTTTGGGTAAAATACAAAGTCAGCAAGAATAAAAGAAAAGAACACATATTAGCACAAAATAAACATATTTAGGAACTCAAAAAAGAAAACTTATAATCGAACCATATTTGGTTCAGGTAAAAGGGGTTTGAAACCCTAAATTAGGTAAGTCAAAAAATCGGCAAAAATCAACAGACCCATAAGTAATAGATCAAAAATAGACAAAGAAATGTTAAAAAAATAGATTTTGAACCAGATTTGGTTCAAATCAAAGAAGATCTGGAACCCTAACCTTTACGGCTTAGTGAGAACCGAGCGAGATATGAGTGAATCATTACAAATAACGTACTTGGACTCGAGGTTGTCTAGATTCAAGAGGTAAACATAGATTTGGACGGAATCACAGCAGGGTACTTGCCATGTTTAGGCAAGTACCTAAGTTATTTCGAAATTTAGCACCCACTAAAGGTAAAACACTAAAATGGTAAGGGGATAGGGAAAGAATCCCATTAGGACCAGGATTCGGGGGGATTTAGGTGAGGCCGCGACGTTAGGGTTCAACAGGGGAGGGGAAATGAGGGCGGCAGTTTTTGGAAAAGTGAGGATTAGGGTAGAGAGAAGGGATATAAGGGAAGGGGGTCGTTAGTTGTGGGTCGTTGATCATTATTTATCAACGGCCAGGATTTAGGGGGATTGGGGTTGGTTTTAATGAATGGGTAAGGGTAATTGGTTTAGGGGTATTGGGCTTGGGCTGGTTTGGATAGTTTTAGGTCCGAATTAGTTATAGAGTTAGGGGCATATTTTAAATACCGGATTTTAATAAATAATAATTTATTAAAAGATTAGATAAATAACAAAATATATTATTTGTACATGCAAATGATTAAAAACAATTGTTTAATAGTATAAAAAATATAAAAGATATTTTGTGCATAAATAAAGTAATTATAAGTACATATGGGCTATTATTGCAAAATTTACAATTTAGCATAAAAATGCAAATGTAATTATAAGAAAATGTAAATAAAATATTTAAAACCTAATATGGGTGTAAATTAAAAGTTCAGATGATAAAATCATCATAAAAATAATTGATAAGGTAATTAATAGATATTTACATAATAAAATGTAGGAATAAATTGATTTAAAGCCTTTAAAAATCATAGCAAATTACGAAAAATGCTTGTATATGCTTGTAGATCAAATGATGGTGCATATGAACTATTTTGAATGTTTAGGCAAGTACCTAAGTTATTTCGAAATTTAGCACCCAATAAAGGTAAAACACTAAAATGGTAAGGGGATAGGGAAAGAATCCCATTAGGACCGGGATTCGAGGGGATTTAGGTGAGGCCGCGGCGTTAGGGTTCAACGAGGGAGGCGAAATAAGGGTGGCAGTTTTTGGAAAAGTGAGGATTAGGGTAGATATGAGGGATATAAGGGAAGGGGTCGTTAGTTGTGGGCCATTGATCATTATTTATCAACGGCCAGGATTTAGGCGGATTGGGGTTGGGTTTAATGAATGAGTAGGGGTAATTGGTTTAGGGGTATTGGGCTTGGGCTGGTTTGGGTAGTTTTAGGTCCCAATTAGTTATAGAATTAGGGCCAAATTTTAATAAATAATAATTTATAAAAATATTAGATAAATAACAAAATATATTATTTGTGCATGCAAATGATTAAAAACAATTATTTAACATTATAAAAAATATAAAAGATATTGTTTGCGTAAATAAAGTAATTATAAGTACATATGGGCTATTATTGCAAAGTTTACAATTTAGCCTAAAAATGCAAATGTAATTATAAGAAAATGTAAATAAAATATTTAAAACCTAATATGGGTGTAAATTAAAAGTGTAGATGATAAAATCATCATAAAATTAATTTATAAGGTAATTAATAGATATTTACATAATACAATGTAGGAATAAATTGATTTAAAGCCTTTAAAAATCATAGCAAATTATGAAAAATGCTTGTATATGCTTGTAGATCAAATGACGGTGCATATGAACTATTTTGAGTGTGTGTGTGTATATATATATATATATATATATATATATATATTTGAAAAATATTAAGGAAATATTGGGTATTAACACCTAGTGCTCCAATACTAACTTGTCACGATCTAACTCCCACCAGAGCCGCGATGGCGCCTAACACTACTTGCCAGTAAGCCAACGGTCTCATAATATCTTAATCATTTGAATATATCATAAGTATCTGATAAAAATAATTGAAACATTTCTACAACTATCAAAAAATCTGGTGTAAATGAGTACATGTGCAGTACTAAGTATCAAACATAAACAAATCCCTAGTAGAACTATCTGATTAATAGAATAGTATTGAAAATAATAAACGAAAAGAGAGTCAAGGCATGCTGACATCATAACACCCTTTAGGTCTCTAAGAAGGTACTAGCACGGATCTAGCGATCACCACGTGCTGATGCACCTGGATCTGCACACGAAAAACAGAGTGTAGTATGAGTACAATCGACCCCATGTACTCAATAAGTAACAAAACTAACCTGGGGCTGAAAGCAGCCACGAGCTCAGAAGAAGATAGTCAGCTTCCAATGTAATGACAACACAAGTATGATAATGACAATAACAATAAATAACTCAAAGGAATTAACATAGTCGACTCGTTCATATTATAGAAATTTAGAAATGATTTCAGGTTCAACAATTGAAGCCCAAAATTGATAGGAACAAGTCAGTTTCAGCTAGCATGAGGAATGCTACATCTCTATGCATGTCAAATGAATGATTTCACAGTGATATTCCCAAGTACTCTCACTCTTAATATACTGAATCTGCTTGTCCCAAATGCCCACTCATCATACGCACGCAATCACTCATCACTGTACATGTGTCTTATATTAATGCCCCTCACCAATGCACATGTACATATCATTGTGCCTACGCTAACTATTGATTTGTCAGACTCCATAGGGGAGGATCCCGCCCAACGCTAATCAAAGCCAATAAGGCCTGATGCGGCATGCAGCCTAATCTACATAATAATAATAGTAATAAAGCCAATATGGCCTGCTGCAACGTGCAACCCGATCAACAATAACACTCTCAACACGGCTCTAAGGCCCACCTCAATCATCAATATTTCATGTCTCAACGGCTCACAATCTCATACCACTCAGCCTAACAATGATAACATGCGATGTAACAATGAAGGATGAACATAGACTGAGATATGATATGCAAACGAAGAGTCATGACTGAGTGCAAAATTACTCTTAACGCATATAACTCAAACAACGTAAATAGCGTCATTAGGTTTTAATCGAATAAGCACATAGCCTAAACATGATTTCTTACATGAATCGAAACTGAATTACTCTAACAAGTAGGAATTACACGGATAACACAAGACTTGAAAGCAGCACGATAAAGAAATCACTCGGATTATGATTAGCACGGTCCACGCCCACACGCCTGTCACTTAACATGTGTGTCACCCCAACGCAACACAAATAACATGTTTTCCAAGGATAAATACCCTCAATTCCAAGTTTAGAAATGTTACATACCTCAAAATGCGTAAATCAATACTCTAAAAAGCCTTGCCTCACTAATCGGCCTCCAAACGACCAAAATCTAGTAAAATCAACTTAATATAATCAATACGTGCTATGGGAATTGATTCCATATGTAAAGCTAAGTTCTTTAACAAAAATCAAAAAGTCAACCCCAGGCCGCACCTCGGAACCCGACAAAATTCAAAATTTCGGAACACCTATTCAATTACGAGTCCAACCATACCAAAATATTTAATTCCAACCACCTATTCATCAGATCTCATTCTCCAACAACATAGTCTAAAACCCCTAAATTTCACTTCCAAATAACATAAACTAGGTGTAATAATCAACATTTATCAATAAAAATTCTGAATCATCACTTACCTCTTCGGTTATGGTGAAAAGTACTCCAAATATTGCCCATAGCTGAACTCCACAACTCCAAAAATGAGAAAAATGCCAAACCCTTCAAGATATAAGATCTGTCAGTGAAATCGCATCTATGATCAAAATCACCGCTGTGTGGTCAAACTCTCGCACTTGCGAGCTTCACTTAAGTCCCCGACCTTACGCACTTCCGGCCATATTAACACACCCGTGGGACCTAGTCTGCGATACTTGTTTCACACTGACCTAATCTACGATCTCGTAGATGCGGAACCTACCTGGCACCTGCGCCTCTCCCGCGTCCAGCCAAACCCCGCTCATGCAGACCTTCGTGCGCAGAAGCGCATCCACTTATGTGTGAACCCCTTCATATCTGCAACCTCTCCTCAACCAAGCCATCCTCGCTGAAGCGCACAAGTTGCCGCACCTGCTGCCAGCACCTCGTATGTGCGCTTACAGCAGACTTGAAGCTATCAACATTTCCTTAAGTCCAAATTTAAATCTGAATCGCACTTAAGGCCCTTAGGACACCATCCAAACATACCAAGACGTCCTACAACTTGATATAAACATAGTTGAAGCCTCAAATCACATCAAACAACATCAAAATCATGAATCACACTCTAATTCAAGCCTAATGAAATAAATGAACTTCCTACTTCTAATACTGTTGCCGAACCGCATCAAATAAACTTCGAATGGCCTCAAATTTTGCACACTAGTCCCAAATGAGACAACACACCTATTCCAACTCCAGGAACCAAAATCCAAACCCGGTACCAAAACATTCTACGCTCGGTCATATCTCTCAAACTTCTAATCCTTCAACTTTCCAACTATAGCCAAAAAGCCCCAAACAAACCTACGAACCTTCAAATCAATATCCAAATATATGCCTAAGTCCAAAATAACCATACAAAGCTATTATAACCGTCAAAACTCCATTACACAGTTGTCTACACAAAAGCCAAACTCTTGTTAACTCTTTCAACTTAAGCTTCCAACATTGGGACTAAGTGTCCTGATTCACTCCAAAACTTCCTCAAAACTAATGCAACCACCCCGAAAGTCACATAACCATAACAAAACATAGACGAGACAATAAATAGCGTAACAAGGCTATAATATACAAAAAGACTAGCCGCGTCATTACAATACCCATGATCTTCCACCTCTTGAACATTTTAGTAAAGAAGGAGCAGATCATGCCCCCAAGATCCCCAAAAAGAATGTTGTTTTCCCCTTGGGATAAAAACCACCATCTAGTGACATTGAATCAACAATAAATTGGTAGTCCAAAAATTCTATTTCTCAAAATAGAATTTTGAACAACATCTAAATAGCACTTTTAAAAATATTGCAGACGCTCGCAATAAAATGCTTAGCAAAGACGAAATATATTTAGAAAAAAGTTGAATAAGTAGTAGAGAAGCCTTCTCAGCATGCAGAACTCATCAAAGCCTTAGAGCACAAGTTAGCAAGCTTTCAGTACGATATTTGTCCACCGGGTACTTCTCTTTTCCATTTCTTCAATAGTAGCAGAAAGAGATGATGTCTTTAATAGAACAAATAAACCTCACGAAAACTGACCACTTTGTTCCCCAGACACCCAGAAGTTATCAAGTCACTTCTCTTCCTCCCAAGTATATTCTCTTCCCAAAGCTATTCCCTTCCTCGGCTAGATTTTCATGTAACACTCCAAATATCCGGATTAGGCATAAATGTGTAAAATGAGTACACAGAGTGATGTGCATAAGATTCAATAAAATCGACAAAGTTTGTGGAAGGTCTGTCTTCCAGCATGATCAAGTAAAAATCTGTTAGAAATTCAAGAAAACATAAAACACTAAAGTAGTAGTCCTTTCAAATGCCCGAACGGATGTCCTTGTAATAATTTACATTTTTTTTACTAGACAATGTGCAGTCTGCGTGCTCAACTATGCACTCAGTCATCACGTGCACGATAACACACTTGTTGCAGTGCCAACACCCTTGCTTCATTTTCAGGTGCGCGGTTGGGCCCTAAGCTACATGGGCGCGCACCTGAAGGGTCGTTGTTAAAGCCCTACCTTGTTCCCTATACCCATACCCATAACTTTTCTATAGAAAGGGAAGATCTCGAGAACCCAACTTCCTCCAAGGTCTCTCCATCATGCAAGGTAAGTTCTAATGTTGAATCTAAGTTTATTTCAATTCACCAACACCTTATTAATATGGGTAAACCATTCAAATCATTAGATATTCGATTGAGACATTGTTGTTGAGAAAAGAAACCTTAGAACTCGAATTCAAGATGATTTAATGTTCACCCTCTAATTGATTATATCATTGGATTAATGATTATAGACTCCAAGTTCATGATAAATGTGTTGATGGGTTTGATAGAAAAGAATGAACCGTTATAGGTTTGGGTTGTTGTGTAGCACCCCAGAAAATTTTGAAGTACTTAAGCGCTATTAAGAAAGTTAATGTGTGCTAATTATATAATTTTGTGTGCAGACGAGGACTATTAATATGATGGATATAAATTTGATATGATAATGAGTGTACGAGGCATATTATAAGTGATGCGGGTTCTAAGGAGAGCCCTAAGTCTAAGTCAAGTTGGAAATTACATGATAGACTAAAGTTCCAAATGAGTACGCATAAGACCAAACTTTGGACAAACATATCTACATATATATATAAGGAGTTATGTGATGAACACATTTCAAATGAAAGACCTTCGAGTCTAGTTTCTAACGCCTAAACCGTTTATTATTTGGACACCCCTACAAGAAGTTATGACACAATTAACAAAGGCTGGCAGAATGTGATTCTGCGGCCAATTCTGCGACCGCAGAATGGTCGCAAAGCTGACAAGTTTAGCCTAGTTTTGGGCACCAGTTTTGCGGTCCATTATGCGGACCGCATACCCGTTCTGCAGTCCATTCTGCGACCGTAGATCTATGTTCGGAGAGTTTATTTTCCTATTTTAATAACCCAACCCCATTTGTATAAATAGCCTTTGGGGCTCATTTAGAAGACAAAAGCTAATATTGTTAGAGAGAAGTGACAGTGTTCTAGAGAGAGGAATAAGATCAAGTGCTTTGTTCGTCAAGATCTTGTCCAAGCTTTGAAATCCAACAAGAAAATCTCACAAGATCTTCACTCAAGATGTAAGGATCAAACCCTAGTCTTCAATTTTAAGTTTTGGGGTAAAAGATGGGTGATGAGGAGTTTGATTTTTGGATGTAAGAGTGTTATTTATACATGCATGTACTAATAAGATTTGTGGGAAGATGGTTGAGCTCAAATAAGTAAATATTGGGTTGTGAAGTAAAATAAGTCTTGTGGAAGAACCTTGTAACCAATTTGCACACCTAGTGTTTGATAAAATGCTCGAATGAGCTGAGACAAAAAATATATTCCTAATTATGGTTCACTTTTGTTATGTTTCTAATTAGATTGAAGTTCTTAGGATTTCCAAAACATTGTATTAATTTAAGGAAAGTTCAAAGCGAGGTATGTTGGTTGAACTACTCTCTTAGAATTGAATTCCATGATGTCCCCGTAAGTTTCAAGTATGGTTGGTTCAAGTTCCTTATTCTCATGTTCCAAGTTGTTCCCAATAAATTCAATCATCCTTTGTAAGCAAAGTGTCGAGAATTATGTTTTCAAAATGTATTTTGAATGTTCCTATCACATTATGTTATCCTTCGGGAATGTGTTCAAGAATGATATGTGTGTTAAAATGTTATGGCTTTGAGTCGCGTTTCAAATGAAAGCTAGTATGCCAAACTGTGTGAGAAAAACTCAATATGCTTAAGACTCTTAATTGCTCATATGTGTACCTAAAGTCTTCATTGGAAATGTCTTATTATTGATAATCTATAAAGATGGTTGAAAGTGAAATAAGTGAATTGGGGATGCCCGTATGTGGCTGTTTTAACTAATGTTATGCTTTGTAAGTAGTTCAACGTGTTTTGTCTTCTTACATATTCTTGGGTGGAAATTGTGTATTGCCTTTTTTGTGAAAAGTGTTTCAATAGTAAATGATGTGTTACTCGTTTATGATTTTAAATTGTGCTTCAATTGTCAACCATTTTACTTTATTCTTTTGGAAAGAAATCCATTGTGTTTAAAGCTTTCATTACTAATGAACGTAAAGTTGTGATTTTCGGAATATTATATGTGTTGATATTTATGATGATGATACATGATAGGGATGAAATGAAAGTGTGGAATATCAAATACTGCCACCGTGCCTTGAATAATGAATCTTGTGAATGGCCAAAAGAACTACGGGAATATTGCTGTTGTGATTTGTTGAAAGTACTAATGGAGATTTATACAATTTGAAAGATGATGACGTAAATATATTTGTATTTATGTTATCTTTGTGTGCAAACCAAAAATGTCATTGGGTGTATCGATAGTCACAGAGGAAGGGTAGGTTAAAATAACCTAACCCCAAAACTACACGTGCCGGTGTAGGAGTTGATTGTGATTATTCCCCTTATTTGGGATGAGATTAATGTGATAAAATTATATCCCCTTAGTTGGTATGTGATGATTGATAGTAAAGGATGATGTTGATCCATATGGCATTGTGGTGAGATGGCCTAGCCGATCAGGTCGTGATCGGACTCCGTGTTAATAGTACGGTGTTATTCGTATTGTGAGCATTGGTATTGTGAACAATGAGATTGTGAACAATGGTATATCGGTGCTAAAGATCTCCAAACCAAAAATAATATTATCTTTTTATTCTTCAAATTAATGTGTTAACTTGGAAATTGGATATCATTGATTGTTGATTGTTGTTTCCATGGTTTTCCCCTTCATGTTGGCATTCTATTTTGAAAGAGGACAGTTAGCTTTACATTCTAGTACTATTCCATATGTACTAACGTCCCTTTTGTCGGGGGCGCTGCATCTTCTATGGATGCAGGTGATTCATCAGCGGGCAGCTTTGGTCCTCGTTAGTAGTCACTCTCTATTCAGCAGGTTTTGCTGAGCACTACTCTATTCCAGGCTTTAAGTCATCTTACATTGTATTTTGTACTATGAGGAATAGCCGGGGCATTGTCGCCGACACTTCCATTCTTCACTTTTGTTTCACTTAGAGGCTCTGTAGACAGGTTATGGGTGGTATTCGATGTTGGGAATCAAACTAGAAATGTTTGTCTTTGGAAACCATGTTTTTCATTATATCTATAAACTTGTAATAATGTGGAAATTACAAATGAAGCTCCTAATGGAAATGAAATGGGAGATGCTAATGAAATCTTTTCTATGTTTGATTAATGGAGTACATCTCCTTTTTATTCATGGATTAGTTTGGGTAGAAGGAAATCTAACAGGCTTGCTTGGCCGGGTTCATTCGTTTGAGCGTCGGTTGCGCTCCTCAATTTTCGGGCATGACAAACTTGGTATCAGAGCCAGGTTTTAAAGTTTCCTAGGATATCTTGGAGCTATGCCTAGTAGGCTACTTGGAAATTTAGGAATTTCATACTTCTTTGGTATTCCAGATCATGCGATATAGCTCAAGATAGGAAGCTAATTTCCTCGTCATGTCTCATTTTCCATATGGGTAACCCACAAGTTCGAGCTAGCGAGGAGGGGATGAAGGAATCGGTTGCTAGGAGACAATGTCCTTGTCTATATTTTTGTGACCACGCCACCAGATCACGTGTTGAGAACACCTAAGAATTGAAAGAGGTTTGTTTGTTCCATTAAGACGGAATGCTATATTTGTAAGAAGCGCCACTTGGGGACGTGTTGGATGACTCTTGAAATATGTTACTGTAGTGGAATAAGAGGGAACAATAACAACAAATGCCATAGGTTGGGTACAGCTAGAATGGTCTACCCGATATGCGTGCGGGAACATTTTACGTCGTGTTGTGGGTATGCTCAGGAGTGTGTTAAGGGTGGCAGGCTTGGGAAATTCCCAAGGCCCATACAAAAAACTGTTACGGAGATATTTACTCCCGATGTGAAGGCCTAGAGGAAAGATAAGAGGTATTCTTATGACTTATGCAAAAAGGATAAATATCAGGTCAGTGGGGCGAGTCAGCTTAGCGGACCTCATACCAGTTGGGTGAAATATAGGAGATGTCATTCGGGGGGTATGTCACTATTGTACCAATGTATGTTATGGATATGGATTCGAGGGACATCAGTTAAGGTACTGTCCTGTCAACCTAAAGTCAGCAAGTAAGTCACTCCTTAGTACATTGTTATGAGCATGCATAATTTTTCCTTGTTGTATATGTACATAAATATGGTCTTAACAAGACGCTGAATCATAAAACATTCCATGTACTTACATTCTAAATGAGACGCATTATTCGTGAAGCCACTCTATCACAAATTCACTTATTTACAACAACTTGTAAAATTGATCTCTAAACTTATTTCCTTGAAGTGAGTTATAACCCTAGGCTAACTCTACCCATTTATTTCCCCAAGTTCTCAACAAAGGGATATATACCTGATGAATTTCTTATAGGACCTTCTGATATAAATGGATAACATCTGCTCACATATTCTTATTCTTGCACCGTCATAAAGTTTACCTATGTGGTGTCAAATCCAATGTATAGCAGCCTAGTGTTGAGATCCTTCTTGAGCCACTATTTTTCTCTCCGGTGTATGTGACTCCTATGGTTTGAACAATCACTTTACTCCTTTGTGAATATTATCATGAATCGTTTTCACTGTGTAGTAACATGAGAGCATGTCTCAGCGCCTATCATATGTGTACATGTCAATTGAAAGGAGTCACTTGTCCGCAAAAAAGTTTCAGGAAAACTTTAGGTTTCCACGAATTTTTCATTGGAAGATCTTTTTATTGGCCCATCTCAGTATGACTTTCATGTCCACATAGATCATTTCGCACTAAGTGGCTCACTTTGTTCCTAGTATTGTAGTTTCCCATGAAGTGACCTGGTATGGCAGCTTGAGAGTAATTATGGTAGAAACATGTATGGCTCATAGCAAATTGTTCATTCTCTCTAACGAATATATGATTCCACCCCAATATTAAGATGTGCTAGCTATGTTGTTTCACTCGTGAAAGGTTAAAATTAGATGCTTTCAGAATTTGGCACATATCGTGAGCATATTCATTAGAAAGACAAGTTTATCGTATCTATAGTCCTCTCATATAGGATCAACTATTGACAAGTGTTCAACTTTTGTTTTTAATCCTCACTGGCTTGTGGCATATCTATTCCTTGTGTTAGTTAATGTTAAGAAGGTAATGCAGCTACATGTATTTTGAAACCCATATCACATTTAGGGTGCCAGAATATTGTCACTTCGAGTTAAACTAATTTTCTCTACATTCCAAGAGGCGACTGGTGTCACGTACTTGGCTATTTCTATTTGAGGCCTACTATTGCCGAACAGGGCACATATGGAATGAAACAATTGTTGTTGTCTTTTTCATGACTCATAGTATTCCAAGAATAATTGATGTTAATGCCTTTATCCTCCCGATCATGTCTCCCACAGATCACATGTCTAAAATGATTCACTCATTTTGCATCTTAAGATCATTTACATGGTCCCTACATTATTAATGCCTACTAGACAACTCTATGCCTCATTTGTCGAATCCATGATTAACCGTGTCAGCGCTAGTGGTAGTAACCTTCATGCCTCTTAGGATATAACCACGTAAAATGCCCTACTTGTACATTGATGGAATCGTGAAATAAAAAACATTCTAGCCCAATCTCGGACCTCGTTTTTCCTATTTATAGTGACCTATGGGGGTTGAAGATTCAAACAGGTCAAAGAAGAAGCATCATCCCATGATCAAATATATTGGATGGGAAGTTTTATGTTCAGATGCAAGCTAGCATACCTTAGAGTAATTGTTGGAGGTCGCCAAAGGTTTAATTGGGTGTTCGGCATAGGGATTTAGAGTTGATGAAAGTGAACGGGTTATTCTCAAGATTTTCACTATGAATATATTGGGTGAATTGTTAAGGAAGGTAAAGTATGTGTAGTCACATTAGGCCTTATGAAATCTTGAAGTAAATAGGCCAAACTATGAGTATGATGTGTCCCTATTATTGTCCTGCGTATACCCGGTGTTTCATGTGCCTATGTATAAGAAGGTAGTTGGAAATTCTTTGTTTGTCGTTTCGGTGAAAGCTAGTGAAGGTGAAGTTAATGGATAATTGGATTGTTAGGGGTATCTATTTGCCATCTTTGTTGGATTAGTCCAAGAGTTAAGATTGTCTACGTTAATGTGTTATGGCGATGTCTGTAAGTCGAGGAGGCCACCTTCAGGGCCAAAAGTGTTAAGGAAATAAAATTTGCTCACTTGAGTGTATAGTGAAATGACTGTGGATCGAAAGGTACTTTCTTTGTGTTATGATTTAAATATGTGCAGTTCATGTCGAGATGCTACTTTGAATAATGTAATGCCGGTAATGTTGAATTTTATATTATTTGTATGTTATGATGCTTTGTTGAGTTGTGGATGTATTGTTAGGAGTTGTTTTGGTATTACTCTGGTAGGTGGATAGGCCAAATTACAAGGGAGACTCTACCGAAAGTTTTGAAAACTTTAGGAGTTAGTGCAATTTGGGAGCTTAAGATGTGTGGAAGAAGAAACGAGTTATGTTAAGTGGGGGAGAATGTAGCACCCCGAAAAATTTAGCAGTACATAAGCGCTATTAAGAAAGTTGATGTGTACTAATTATATTATTTGGTGTGCAGGCAAGGACTATTAATATGATGGATATCAATTGGATATGATAATAAGTGTCCGCGGAACATTATAAGTGATGTGAGGTCTAAGGAGAGTCCTAAGTCCAAGTCAAGTTGGAAATTACATGATAGACTAAAGTTCCAAATGAATACGCACAAGACCAAACTTTGGATATATATATATATATATATATATATATAGAGAGAGAGATTTATATGATTAACAACCTATCAAATGAAAGATCTTCGAGTCTAGTTTCCAACGCTTCAAACCGTTCATCAGTTGGACAATCCTACAAGAAGTTATGACCCAATTACCAAAGGCTGGCAGAATGTGATTCTGTGGCCAATTCTACAACCGCCGAATGGACGCGGAATTGACAAGTTTAGCGCAATTCTGGGCACCAGTTTTGCGGTCCATTGTGTGGACCGGATACCCGTGCTCCAATCCATTCTGCGACCGTGGATCTGAGTTCGGAGATTTCGTTTTCCTATTTTTATTACTCGACCCCATTTTGATAAATAGCCTTTGGGTGTGTTCTAGAGTGAGGAAGAAGCTTAAGTGCTTTGTTCATCAAGATCTTGTCCAAGCTTTGAAATCCAACAAGGAAATCTCACAAGATCTTCACTCAAGAGGTAAGGATCAAACCCTAGTCTTCAATTTCGGGTTTAGGGTAAACGATGGGTGATGGGGAGTATGATTCTTGGGTGTAAGAGTATTATTTATGCATGCATGTACTAATAAGGTTTGTGGGAAGATCGTTGAGCTCAAATAAGTAAGGATTGGGTTGTGAATTAAAATAAATCGTGTGGAAGAACCCTGTAACCAATTTGCACACCTAGTGTTTAATAAAATGCTCGAATGACCTGAGACCAATAATATCTTCCTAATTATTTTTCACTTTTGTTATGTTTCAAATTAGATCTAAGTTGCTAGGATTTCCGAAACATTGTAGTAATTTAAGGAAAGCTCACAGCGAGGTATGTTGGCTAAACTACTCTCTTATAATTGAATTCCATGATGTTCCCGTAAGTTTCAAGTAAGGTTGGTTCAAGTTCCTTATTCTCATGTTTCGAGTTGTTCCCAATAACTTTAATCATCCCAAGTAAGAAAAGTGTCGATAATTATTTATTCAAAATGTGTTCCGAATGGTCCTTTCATATTATGTTATCCTTTGGGAATGTGTTAAAGAATGATACGTGTGTTAAAATATTATGGCTTTGAGCCGTGTTTCAAATGAAAGCTAGTATGCCAAACTGTGTGAGAACAATTCAATATGCTTAAGACTCTTAATCGCTCATATGTGTATCTAAAGTCTTGATTGAAAATGTCTTATTGTTGATAATCTATAAATATGGTTGGAAGTGAAATAAGTGCATTGGGGATATAAATCGTGGCCAACGTGCCAAGAGTGAAAGTTACACTTGTGGCCAATGGGGCTAATGAAATGAAATGATGTGAGAAAGATTATGAAAGGAGCTTTGATTCAACTGTTCCAAAATTTACTTTTAAAATAGAATTGCCTAAAAGATTATGAACTCAAGTGATGCCCATATGTGGCTGTTTTAACTAATGTTGTGCTTTGTAAGTAGTTTCAGTGTGTTTGACGTTCTTACATATTATCGGTTGGAAATTGTGTATTGCCCTTTTTGTGGAAAAGTATTTAAAGAACAAATGATGTGTTACTCGTTTATGATTTTACGTTGTGCTTCGATTGCCAACCATTTTACTCTATTTCTTGGAAAGACATTCATTGTGTTTAAAGTATTCATTTCTGATGAACTTAAAGTTATGATTTCCGGAATATTACATATGTTGATATTTATGATGATGATACATGAGAGGGATAAAATGAAAGTGTTGAATATCAAATACAGCCATCGTGCCTTGAATAATGAATCTTGTGAATGGCCAAAAGAGCCAAGGGAATATTGCTGTTGTGATTGGTTAAAAGTACTAATGGAGATTTATACAATGTGAAAGATGATGAGGTAAATATATTTATATTTATGTTATCTTTGTGTGCAAACCAAAAATGATTTTGGGTGTATCGATAGTCACCGAGGAAGGGTAGGTTGAAATAACCTAACCCCAAAACTACACGTGCCGGTGTAGGAGTGGATTGTGATTATTCCCTTTATTTTGGATGAGATTGATGTGATAACATTATTTCCACTTAATTGGGATGAGATGATTGATGTAAAAGAATGATGTCAATCCACACGGTATTGTGGTTAGATGAGCTAGCTGATCGGGTTGTGATCGGATGCCATAACGCACACATGATGGTGATTATGCTTGAATTTATAATAGAAATTGTGATTATGGTTGATGTCTCGGATGAGATGGCCTAGCCGATTGGGTCTTGATCGGACTCCGTGCTAAGAGTACGATGGTATTGGTATTGTGAACAGTGATATTGTGAACAATGGTATATCGGTGCTAAAGATCTCCCAACCAAAAATAATATGATCTTCATATTTTTAAAATTAATATGTCTTAACTTGGAAATTGGATATCATTGATTGTTGATTGTTGTTTACATGGTTTTCCCTTTTATGTTGGAATTCTATTTTGAAAGAGGATAGTTAACTTTATGTTCTAGTACTATTCCATATGTACTAACGTCCCTTTTGCCGGGGGTGCTGCATCTTCAATTGATTCAGGTGGTTCATCAGCGGGCACCTTTGATCCTCATTAGCGGTCACTCTCTATTCAGCAGGTTTTGTTGAGCCCTACTCTATTCCGGGCTTTAAGTCACCTTACGTTGTATTTTGTACTATGAGGTATAGTCGGGGCCTTGTCGCCGACACTTATATTCTTCACTTTTGTTGCACTTAGAGGCTCCGTAGATAGGTTGTGGGTGGTATTCAATGTTGGGAATTGAACTTGAAATGTTGGTCTTTGGAAAACATGTTTTTCATTATATCTATAAACCTATAATAATTTGGAAATTATAAATGAGGTTGCTAATGGAAATGAAATGGGAGTTGCTAATGAAATCTTTTCAATGTTTGATTAATGGAGTACATCATCTCTTTGTTCATGGATGAGTTTGGGTAAAAGGAAATCTAACAGGCTTGCTCGGCCGGGTTTATTCGGTGGAGTGCTGATCGCACTCCTCGATTTCGGGGCGTGATATGTTGATTGTTGATTATTGACTAAGGGTGTTGTTTATCTTATGGGTGATTAAGAATGATATTGTTTATAATAATGGGACATTTTAGAATTATCTAGGAGCAAGAGGATGGGTTATTGGGTGTAGAAACACCACTAATAAATGCTATGGTACTTTATGCCACCCAAAGTGTTTGATAAAATATCTAAGTGACTAAAACATGAGCATTATTGCTAATATTGGTTGCTCTTGATATATATTGCCATAGTGTATTGTTGAAAGAGGCAACGAACATTGTGATACGCTTAAACAGGCCAAAGTAAAGGTACGTGAGGAAAAGTCTCTATGTTTGTGAATGTTTATGAATCTCCCTTCATCTCATTCTTTATGACTATTACGAATTTCATCATAAAGTAATTATACCTCAATTCCATGAATAGTAGTAGAACTTTTGTTCTCTAGATAACATAGTTTTAGAATTCATTCAATATCCCATAAGCCTTAACTATGACATATCAATTTATTATGAATACATGTCTCAGTCCAGTTCTAATTGACATTTCATTATCCTGTAACTCAATATGATTCAGTATTTCACTATCATGTGCAGTATGATTGTCAGTTCCTGATTTTAAAACCCTGAATGTTGAACATTTGTATTTGGGCCTGAGGACGCAATTTATGCTTTATGAATCTGTGGGCGTGAGGCTGTTATTTATGCTTTATGCATCTTTGGGCCTGAGGCCGCAATTATTTATATGTATACATGGGCCCGAGGCCACAGCTTGTGCACATACATATTGAGAAGATGGTAGAACAGGTTGTAGAGAAGTCTTCTCAAAATGCAGGACCCATCAAAGCCTTGGAGCAGAAGTTAGCAAGCTTGCTGTACGATATTTGACCGCTGGGTACTTCTTTTTTCTATTTCTTCCAGCAGAAGCAGAAATAGATGGTGTCATTAAGAGAACAAATACACCACTTGAAAAGTGATCACTTTGGGCCCAAGATACCCTGAAGTCCTCAAGTCACTTCTCTTCCTCCCATAAGTACATTCTCACCCCAAAGATATTCCCCTCCTTGGCTTGCTTATCCCTTTTCTAGCCTTTTCTCTCCCCAAAGAAAAAGCCATATAGCTGCTCATAACCCATTTGCTCAAACTATTAAAGAACCCAAATTTGACATTGCAAAATTAGTTTGGGAAAGTAAAGATGCACTTGCAGCCTAGAGACACGTGAAAAAAAGTGGGAGGTAGGAGAAAGCTCAAAAAATGCCAACTATGAAAACCTCATGATCTCTACCCTCCAAATACCAAGCCTCTATGTTGCTGAACCATAGAGTGATTTAGAGGAGGTAACATCTCAAGGGTCTGATACCGAACAAACAGAGCAGCTTACTTATGTTTCTATCCAAGAAGTTCCAACAGAGGATAGTTCCGAGGTAAGTACTATTTCCTCCCAATATTCTTCAGAAGAAGAACTTCCTCCCATTTTCATGAATTAACCCATGGAGCCAGAGGTCTCCGAAGTTGAAGATGATTATTATGGGATGACATATGAGTCAATTCCATAAAGGAGATATGATTCGGCAACATCCAAATAGGTAGGTACTGGTTTCCATACCTTTACCTTGGATGATATAAAAGTCTCAACATTGCCCTAAAGAATCCAAGATTTCTACACTTAGATGGTGACCAAGAATTTGGCAGAGTGAGAAAATTGCATAATTCTATCAGAATTCACCTTTCACCATTAAGGTATTCTTCGAGACTGGTGGAATTCCCTTGGGTTGTAGGACAATGCTGCTCTCCTTACTTCCCAAAATTTTACTTTTAACATTAGAATCTTGCATTAAGTTTTCTGCGGCGATGCTGGCCAAAGGCATGAAAAACATCGAAGATAACGTTTTTAAATGAAGTGTCTGCCTTTGGAAAGAGATATCATTGACAAATATTTCTACAAACAAATGGCAAAAATCCTTTTTGGGCTGGGTGAGAATGTCAATCTAAAATAAGAATTTGTATCATCCCTACCAAAGATGTTGGATGGTCGAACCATGACTTCATAGAAGATAGATACCAGTCAACAGCTGCTCCGAAAATTAGTTACATTAGGCAAGCCATTTTTTATGCTCTTGATGATATATGTGCAAAAGGATCTATTCTAAAACAGACAATGAAGAATGATCCAACAATT
>AWOL01S0009017.1:34832-45538 GCA_000715115.1 Nicotiana otophora
CCCCAAAGAAAAAGCCATATAGCTGCTCATAACCCATTTGCTCAAACTATTAAAGAACCCAAATTTGACATTGCAAAATTAGTTTGGGAAAGTAAAGATGCACTTGCAGCCTAGAGACACGTGAAAAAAAGTGGGACGTAGGAGAAAGCTCAAAAAATGCCAACTATGAAAACCTCATGATCTCTACCTTCCAAATACCAAGCCTCTATGTTGCTGAACCATAGAGTGATTTAGAGGAGGTAACATCTCAAGGGTCTGATACCGAACAAACAGAGCAGCTTACTTATGTTTCTATCCAAGAAGTTCCAACAGAGGATAGTTCCGAGGTAAGTACTATTTCCTCCCAATATTCTTCAGAAGATGAACTTCCTCCCATTTTCATGAATTAACACATGGAGCCAGAGGTCTCCGAAGTTGAAGATGATTATTATGGGATGACATATGAGTCAATTCCAGAAAGGAGATATGATTCGGCAACATCCAAATAGGTAGGTACTGGTTTCCATACCTTTACCTTGGATGATATAAAAGTCTCAAGATTGCCCCAAAGAATCCAAGATTTCTACACTTGGATGGTGACCAAGAATTTGGCAGAGCGAGAAAATTACATAATTCTATCAGAATTCACTTTTCACCATTAAGGTATTCTTCGAGACTGGTGGAATTCCCTTGGGTTGCAGGACAATAATGCTTTCCTTACTTCCAAAAATTTTACTTTTAACATTAGAATCTTGCATGAAGTTTTCTGCGGCGATGCTGGCCAAAGGCATGCAAAACGTCGAAGACAACTTTTAAAAATGAAGTGTCTGTCTTTGGAAAGAGATATCATTGACAAACATTTTCAGAAAAAAATGGCAAAAATCCTTTTTGGACTGGGTGGGGATGTCAATCTAAAATAAGAATTTGTATCATCCCTACCAAAGATGTTGGCTGGTCGAACCATGACATCATAGAAGATAAATACCAGTCAATAACTGCTCCGAAAATTAGTTACATTAGGCAAGCCATTTTTTATGCTCTTGATGATATATGTGCAAAAGGATCTATTCTAAAACAGACAATGAAGAATGATCCAACAATTTATAGAGCTTGCCTAGGTCGGACTTGATCATATGAAAGAATGATTTCTAATGCGAGCCACCAAGAAAGAAGTTCCAAAGATTCAGGTTTCCAAAATTCTCAAGCGACAGGTCCAAGTTCAGAAGGAAAAAAAATACTTTATAAGGGGAAGGCAGGGTAACGCAAGAGGAAATAGAGCATGTTTTATTTTTAATAAAATATGACATTTTGCGAGGAATTGCCTACAATCGAAGTAGTGTATTAGACTTTTCTCTGAAATTACAGACTACACAGGCTTTCATTTCAGCGAAGATGACGATCATGAATCTGCTTTCTCACTTGAAGATGAGCCCACAGAAGAGACTCTATTTTCCCTGGATGTTTATGAAGAATATCGTGATGATCACTACCAAATTTCATAACCAAAGCTAAAGGTAAAAGAAGGGATCCACAGCATCACGGTGATCCCACAAGCAGAAATCAAAGTCTATGCATCCAAGTGGGATAAACAAACACATGCAATAGCTTTCGACCACTCTCACCTTAAAAAGCCAATCAAGGCTACTTTTTCTTTCCATATGATGCATCCCATGTACCACTCTCCATGTGCATATGATCCAGAGTATTTCTTTGAATGAATAGATAAAAGCATGTCCGACTATGGAATGGACTATGCGCTTTGACGTCGAAGGTAGAAATGTGTAGTGGTTCAAGGTTTCTTTTGTAGGTCTGCCCGTGCGAAATAGAATGTTCCTGCCAAGAATGCCTTGAGGAGCTAGCAGAAAACCATCGGGTGCCCATAAAGAAAAGCAAGAAGGCTAGAAAGAAAAAGTGCAAATCATCTGCAGAATGCCTTCGAGAAAGGTATAAAAAATGCGACCCATCACTTGGCTTGCTCAGCTCCCAGGTAAGTATAAATACCTTGTCAGCTATAACCCTCGGGAATGGCCAACATTTTCAAAGAAAATGCCAGGCCAATCACCCTAGTTGGGAAGATGACGAGGTAGCCGCTATTTCCAAAAATCCTGAAATACTAATGTATAGCCCTGTTAGCGGTGGATATACCCATGATTTTGCACCTCTTGAATATTTCAAAAAAATATGGTGCAGATCATGCCCCCAAAATCCCCAAAAATAATGTTTTTTGGGATAAGGAGAAAAACCACCATCTAGTGACATTGAAGCAACAATCAATTGTCAGTCAGAAAATTCTATTTCATAAAATAGAATCTTGTACAACATTGATAGCACTGTTAAAAATATTTTACACACAGAGAATAAAATGCTTAGCAGTGCGAAAAATGAGAAAAAGGTCAAACAAGTTGTAGGAAAGTCTTCCCAACATACAGGACTCATCAAAGCCTTGGGCCACAGGTTAGTAAGATTGCAGTACGACAATTATCCTCCGGATACATCTCTTTTCCATTTATTCCAGAAAGTGATGGTGTCTTTAAAGTGATGGTATCTATAAACAACTACACCTCTTGAAAAGTGATCACCTTCTGCCCATGAAACCCATATGTCCTCAGGTCACTTCTCTTCCTCCCACAAGTACATTCTCAGCCCAAAGTTATCCCCCTCACCAGCTAGGTTATCCTTTTTCTATCTTTTCCTCTCCCCAAAGAAAAATCCATATAGCTTCTAAAGATAAACTTTCTCTAACTATTAAAGAACCCGAATTTGACATCGCAAACTTAGTTTGGAAAAAATTGCACTTGCATCATAGAGACACCTAGAAAAGAATAGAGATGTAGCAGAAAGCTAAAATAATGCTAACTATGAGAACCTCAAGATCTCTACCCTCCAAAACCCAAGCCCCTATGTTGCCCAACCACATAGAGATTTAGAAGAGGTAACATCTCAAGGGTTCGATACCAAGAAAAAAGAGAAGCTTATTGATGATTCGATCCAACAAGTTCCAATAGAGGATAGTTCTGAAGTAAGTACTAATTCCTCACAAGTTTCTTCAAAAGACGAAGTTCCCATTTTCATGAATCAGCCCAGGGAGTCAGAGGTCTTCGAAGTTGACGATGATCAAGATGGGAGGACTGATGAGCCTATTCCAGAAAGGAGATATGATTCCTCCGCAACAAAACCGATAATGAAGAATGATCCAACACTTGATAGAGCTTGCCGCATGTCAGATTTAATCATCAGAATGACAGATTGCTCGTGCCAGTCACCAAGGAAGAAGTTCAAAAGATTCAGGTCGCCAAAATTCTCAAGCGACATGTTCAAATACTAAATACTTCAGAGGGAGCAGTCCAGGCAATGCAAGGAGAAATAGAGAATATTTATTTGAAATAAAATATGACATTTTGCATGGAACTACTTGCAGTCCAAGAAGTCTATTAAACTTCTCTATGAAATTATAGATTACACATGCATTCATTTCAGTGAAGATGTCAATCTTGAATTAGTTTTCTCACTTGAAGATAAGCCCACAGGAGAGACTCTCTTTTCCTTGGATGTTTATGAAGAATATGGAAATGATCATTACCAAATGTAAAAACCAAATCCAAAGGTGAAAGAAGAGATCCAAAGCATCAGGGTGATCCCGCAAGCAGAAATCAAAGTCTATGCATCTATGTGGGAAAAACAAACACATGCCAAAGCTTTCTTTGCTCAGAAGCAGCCTCCTCACTCATTAATCATCTGGTCTTACAATATGAGTATTGGGTGTTGTACTTCAAGAATTTTGACCGGAACTGTATGGATTTGATTATTGGTTTTGATATTTACAGGGTTTTGCACGACAAACACCATATCAAAGCGAATGTGATAGCATTCAAAAAAGCAATTCAAGCCGTATTGTGTAGTCCTGAGATTGATCCAACTCACAAAAGAAGATCAAGTTAGGGAAATCAAAGCACAAATCACACAACACTCCTGTATAGAATCTCACATTGAATTCTTAATAGAATGTGACAATCGGTATGGAAAAACGAAGAGTTCTTCATTAAGCTACCTTTGAAGAAAAATTATAATATCAATCCTACACTGGCAAGTCACTCTGGTATGAATACAGACCACCTTCAGCTTGCAAAAAAGGAGTATCGGGAGCTAGAGGATTTTGATCTCATTGTGCCATTAAATTCATAATGGGCGTGCTAAGTATTTTATATTAATAAAAAGCCGAGCAAATAAGAGGAGATTGGAAATTAATTACCGACCACTCAATCATTTGCTTTTGGATGACAAGTTTTCCATCCCTAATAAGCTCACCCTTTTGTCCCAACTTGTCTAAAAACATATTATTCTAAGTTTGATCTCAAATCAGGCTTTTGGTAATTGGGAATCCACCCGGATGATAGGGAAAAATTGGTTTTTGTATTCCCGATCACCATTTTCAGAGGAAAGTCGTGCCTTTCAGTTTAAAAACTAATCCATCTTTGTTTCAAAAGTCCATGATGAAAATATCTCAGTCCATCCTTCACACATCATTTCTTTATATTGATGATATTTTACTATTCTGTGATACCTGGGAGGAGCATATAAATTTGCTCCATCATTTTGCATCTTTAATGCAAAAAAATGGCATCATCCTCTCAGCTAAAAACATGGTTTTTGCAAAAACAGAGATTGATTTTTTGGGCATGAATTATTCCCATGGAGAACACACCTCAGGTCCTTATATTTCTAAGGAACATCTCAAGTTCCCCAATATTGGGTTCACAATGAAGCAAATACAACAATGTTTGGGAATAATAAATTAAGTGAGATATTTTATTCCTATTTATATATATATATTTTTCCTCTCATAAAAATATTGAAACAAAATGCCCAGCCATGGGGAAATGATCAAAAGGATGCAGTGAGAAAAAATAAAAAGATGTCTCAAAGTGTTAGAATACTTGCACATTTCCTCATATGGAAATAAAATATTACAGACAGATGCCAGTAATGATTATTGGAGCGCAATTTTATATGAGGAAGAAAACGTTCAGAGAACAATATATGGTTACGCTAGTGGAAGATTCAAGGAAGCTGAACAACACTATCATTCCACGTTCAAGGAGATCCTTGCAGTTAAAAATGAGATTAAAAAGTTCAATTTTCTTCTAATTCACTCACAATTTCTTATACAGATGGTTATGAAGGCCTTCCCGAGGATGATCCAGTTGAATCCAAAGGTCATTCCGAATCTGCAAATTCTCGGATGGGCTGAATGGTTTTGTCCGTACATGTTTCAGGTCAAGCACTTGATAGGGAACTATAATGTTTTAACTGGTTTTCTTTGATGGGAAGTGTGATGACTCAAAATGTCATCTTTAATTTAAACATTCATTTATGTGTTATAAACCTCAAAAATCACTATTCATCACTCCCCGACTTGTGTGCACAGTCTGAATAATTTTCCGAAAAGTTTTTATATGAAAAATTGATTCAAATGTGAAATAAAGCTTTAAAACTCAACTGAGTTTTCTTTGGTCAATATTTTAAGAAACCTAAGTCGGATCCGTGTTTTGACAGCTCCGGTAGGTCCGTATCGTGATTTGGGACTTGGGTGTATGCCCAGAATGGAATTCAGAGGTCCCTACCTCAAATTATCGCTATTTAACAGAAAACTAGAAATTTAAAAGCTAAAGATTTCCAAAGTTTGACCATGGATTTGACTTTTTGATATAGGGGTCAAAATCCGATTCGGGAAAATTGAATAGATCCGTTATGTCATTTATGACTTGTGTGCAAAATTTGAGGTCAATCGGACTTGATTTAATAGGTTTCAGCATCGAATGTAGAAGTTGAAAATGCTTAAGTTCTGTAAGCTTGAGTTGGGGTATGATTAGTGGTTTTAGCATTGTTTGATGTGATTTGAGATCTCGACTAAGTTCGTATGATGTTTTAGGACTTCTTGGTGTATTTGGTAGAGGTCACGGGGGCCTCGGTTAGATTCCGGATGGTTAACGGATCAAAATTTAGACTTAAGGAAAATTTGATATTTTGACCTTCTGGTGTAATCGCACCTGCGGATTTTAGACCGTCGAAGAAGCGAGCCATGCCTAGCAGAAGCGGACGGTCCGCAAAAGCGCGACCGCAGAAGCGACCCATGCATCGCAGAAGCGGAAAAAGGGGGAAGGGGCAGCCTTGCGCAGAAGCGAACGCTTCTTCACATAAGCGAGTCCGCAGAAGCAAGCCAACACAAAGCGACCCCAATTTACACAAAAGTGGAACCGCAGATGCGGTAAAGTGTCCGTAGATGCGAAAAAGCCTGGACAGAACCCATAAAATCAGAAGTTAACTATTTTTACTCATTTTTGAGTTTTGAGTCTCGGATTTAGGCGATTTCAAAGGGATATTTCATGACTTTGAATTGGGTAAGTGTTCTATAACCAAAGGTGATTATATTTCATAAATCCATGTCTATATTCATCATTTATTTTGGATTTAGATGGAAGAAATTGGAATTTTTGTAAAACTTTCCAAAAAACAAAAAAGTTAAGATTTGAAGGTCCATTGTACATCAGAATATGATAATTTTTGTATGGTTGGGCTCATCTCGGAAAGGGGTGTTCGGATTTCGTATGTTTTTTCGAGATTAGAGATGTGGGCCCCACTATTGATGTTTGAGATGAATTTTGGATTTTAATCCGAAAAATTAGTAAAATCATATGGAATTAATTACTACGATTTGTATTGAGTATATTGAATTGTTTATGACTAGATTTGAGGGTTGCAGACACGAATTCGCGAGGCCAAGGTTTATTGGAATCTTGAATTTGGTTGGAAAGAGAGATTAGTGTCGTGATTAACCTTGACTTGAGGGAGTAAGATTTATTTGTCTATTTGCTACGATATTTAATATGCGGGTACAAGCTATATGTAAGGTGATGAGTACTTATGCGTTGTGGTTGAGGCAAAGCATATTGGAGGAATTTATTTCATTTTGAATATAATTGCTTATTTAATTAAGATATTCTTGCTAAAGTTTATTATTGATTATTTGATCATTATTCATGAATTTTTTATTGATTTAATTATTGTTGAATATGGTGAGAAAGAGTGTAAAAGAACGAAGGGTGATGTCGTGCCATTTTCAGAGAGTGTAAAAGCACGAAGGGTGATGCCATGCAAAAAGAGAGTTAAAGCTCAAAGGGTGATGCCGTGCAAATTATTATTATTTATTTATCATTTTATGGGAGGAATGAGAGTAAAAGTACGAAGGGTGGTGCCGTGCCATTTTCATATTATTAGTTGCTCAATTTATTTTTGATGAATTAATTGGCTGCTAAGTGATACTTCTCCTGCTAGAATTATTATATCATCCCCTTTCGCATGTCCCCTCCCAATTTATAAATTGTTATTTATTGTATTATTGTTGCTTCGTATTAGTATATACTTGTATAGGTTATTTACGTATGTGTCTTTTCATAGCCTCCTCACTACTTCGTCGAGGTTAGGCTCGACACTTACGGAGTACATGGGGTCGGTGGTACTCATACTACACTCTGCACTTCTTGTGCAGAATTTGGAGTTGGTCCCAGCGGCGTACCATAGACGTGCTCGGATTCAACTACTCAGAGGAGACTTTAGGTATAACCGCACATTGTTCGCAGTTCTGAAGGCCCCTTCTCTGTTATCTTAGCTGTATATTATTTTTCAAACAGCTTGAATTTTATTCAGACCTTTATTTGTATCATTCTAGTAGCTCGTGCATTTGTGACACCAGATTCGTAGATGTATTGTTATGATTCAGTAGTTATGGTCTTCCGCACTATATTTTAGCAATTGACTTTTGTTTAATTTAATTTGCTTAAAAATAGTGAAGATTATTTTAACGTTGGCTTTCCTAGCAAGTGAAATGTTAGGCGCCATCACGATCCTGAAGGTCGAAATTTCGGGTCGTGACAAGTTGGTATCAGAGCACTAGGTTACTTAGGTCTCACGAGTCATGAGCATGCTTAGTAGAGTCTGAAGGATCGGTACAGAGACGTCTGTACAATGTCTCAGAGGCTGTGAAGTATAGGAACAATATCTCTTCCTTCTTATTCTGTCTTGCGATTTTATTCTATCATTGATGATTGAACAATTCTATTCTTATTCTCTCGCAGATGGCAAGAACGCGTAATACATCTACTGACGGACATGGGCTAGAGCCCCCAGTGGCAACTATGACCAGGGGTAGAGGTCGAGGCTAAGGTCGCGCTAGAGGTCGATGTAGAGGCAGAGGTAGTGTTCATTCTAGATCTCGAGCAGCAGCACCTGTTGTAGAACCTTAGGTATATTTGGAAGTAGAGGTTCCAGCTCAGACCGTACCTGTTATCCCAGTCCAGGTCCCGAAAAGATTCATATCTACTCCAGTACTTTAGGACGCTCTACTCCGGTTGGTTAGACTTATGGAGGGTGTGGCCCAGAATGGTATATATCCAGTGGCACCAACCGTCTCACAAGCTGGGTGAGGAGCACAAACCCCCACTACTCCCACTCCGGAGCAGATGGCTCCCTAGTATCATGCTCCAGCAGCTACGCGAGTTGGGGTAGTTCAGCCAGTTATTCCGGCACAGGCTGGTGATAGGCTTGCCATGTCTTCTGAGGCCTTATTGAGGCTGGATAAGTTTACTAATCTCATTCCAGTTCACTTCAGTAGTACACTTTCCGAGGACCCACATGATTATCTTGACCATTGCCATGAGGTATTGCGGAACATGGGTATAGTTGAGACCAATGGGGTCGAGTTTGCTGTATTTCAGATGACAGGTTCCACCAAGAAGTGGTGGAGAGATTATACATTGACCAGACCAGTTTCATCACCTACATTAACATGGGAGTAGTTCTCACGGCTAGTTTTAGAGATGTTCCTCCCTATCACATTGAGAGAGGATTACCGCAGGCAATTTGAGCGTGTACAGTAGGGCAGTATGCATGTTACTCAGTACGAGACCCGTTTTGTGGATTTAACACGCCATGCTCTCCTTTTACTACCTATTGAGGAAGAGGGAGTAAGGAGGTTTATTGAGGGACTCACTCACCCTATCAGGCTTTAGATGGCCAAGGAGACCGGAAATGATATTTCCTTTTAGGTGGCTTCTAATGTTGCGAGAAGGATCGAGATGGTTCTTGCACAAGAGAGGGGGCAGGGATATGATAAGAGGCCCCGTCAGTTCAGTGGTGCCTCTTCGAGAGGTAGGGGTAATTTTGATAGAGGCCATCCTCCTTGGCCATTTCATTCAGCGCTCCAGGCATCCCACAATACTTCAGGTGTTCATGACCCTTAAGTGTCTCATTCCTACCAGCTAGCTTACAGTGCACCACCAGCTCCTTTTAATGTACCTTCGATCTGGAGTCAACAAAGTGGTTATCCAGTTCGACATGGCCAGTTCCAGGGTCAGCAATCACAACAGCCGAAGACTTGTTATACTTGTGGTGATCCGAGACACATTGTTAGATATTGTCCTCGAACATCAGGCAGTTCACAACAGCAGGGTTCATGTGCTATGATTCCAGCACTAGTTGTTCCGCCAGTCGCTCGGCCAGCTAGGGGTAGGGGTCAGACAGCTAAAGATTGAGGTCAGGCTGTTAGAGGTGGAGGCCAGCCAGTTAGAGGCCGTCCTAGGGACGCGGTGTAGAGTGGTGGAGCCCAACCGCGATTTTATGCTTTTCCAGCTTGGCTTGAGGCCGATTCATCCGATGCAGTGATCACATATATGGTTTTAGTTTGCCATAGAGATGCTTCAGTTCTATTTAATCTAGGATCTACTTATTCCTATGTGTCCTCCTATTTTGCTTCATATTTGGTTGTACCTCATGATTCTCTATGTGCTTATGTGTGTGTCCATACCGGTGGGAGATTCTATTATGGTAGATCACATCTATTGTTCGTGTGTGGTCAGTATTGAGAGTCATAAGACTAGTATGGATCATCTACTACTTGACATGGTAGAGTTTGATGTCATCTTGGGTATGGATTGGTTGACACCTTATCATGCTATATTAGATTGTCACGCAAAAATAGTGACCTTAGCCATGCCGGGGTTACCTCGACTAGAGTGGAAAGGGACTCTTGGCCATTCTACTAGCAAGGTTATCTTCTATGTGAAAGCTCGGCGTATGGTCGAGAAGGGGTATCTAGCTTATTTGGTTTATATTCGTGATCCCAACGCGGAAGTTCCTTCTATGGATTCAGTTGCAGTTGTCCGTGAATTTCCAGAAGTATTTCCTGCAAATCTGCCGGGAATGCAACCCGACAGAGATATTGACTTGTGTATTGATTTAGCTCCGGGCACTTAGCCCATTTCTATCCCACCAAACCGTATGGCCCCACCGGAGTTGAAAGAATTGAAAGAGCAATTACAAGACTTGCTTGATCAGCGATTCATTAGACCCAGTGTCTCGCCCTGGGGTGCACCGGTAGTATTTGTAAAGAAGAAAGATGGCTCTATGCGGATGTGTATAGATTATCGGCAGTTGAACAAGGCCACTATCAAAAACAAATATTCGTTGCCAATAATCGATGACTTATTCGTTCAGCTTCTGGGTGCTAGGGCGTTTTTCAAAGATTGTTTCAAGGTATGGTTACCATCAGTTAAAGATTAGGGCATCTGTTGTCCCTAAGATAGCTTTTCGGACTCGGTATAGACATTACAAATTCCTAGTGATGTCATTTGGGCTGACATATTCCCCAGCAGCATTTATGGATTTGATGAACC
>AWOL01S0009022.1:0-28931 GCA_000715115.1 Nicotiana otophora
CGACAACTTCAAGTTAACTCTAACTTGAATACTCTAAGTACCTATTACAATTGCCTCTAGATAGAACTGAAAGGTACAATATGAAAACACCTACTACAATCGATCTAGAATAAAAGATAGACACTTAGAGCTGGTTCTTCTATCTGGTTCATGTAGCTTCAAATTTGCACACTTGAATCTCACACGAACTGCTTGCAAAATACCTTGCTATTTTACTCTCAATTCACGTTTTTCTTTTGCTTTTGTGCATTTTTTGTAGAATGAGAACATTCTGCGATTTGTAGAGTTAGTAGAATAGAAAATAACTAGAGTTCTAATGCTACCCTTCCTTGGTGGAAGAGTTCTAGTTGATTTCAACTTCTAACTCCTCCCTTATCTTGGATAGTGTTCTCTTTGAGTAAGGAGTCGTTCTCCTTCTCAATTATGCAACCTTTTTTATCAGGAGATATCAATTATACCAAGTTAAGCTTATCTCCTTCACGTGCATCCCACATAATCAAATATGCCCTTGTCTATGCATACAAGGGATGAACCTGGTTCATGCCTGAGCTTCCTTTGTCAATCTTCCAAACTAACCTTCACTTAGGCGAACAGTTTAGGTCGTCACTAGTTTCATGGCATTGTGAGCCGAGAGACTAGAGATATTGATGACTGGGTGAGGCTGAGGGCCTCAGTGTGAGTGTTATTATGGGATCGGGCTACACACCGCAGAATGTTATATTGATTATATTTATGGGATTTGGTTGCACACCAAAACACATTTTACTGATTTATGATAGCCCTTGGGCTGAGGGAGTCCCTCCGGAGTTTGCACACACCCCTAATGAGCATAGTTGATTTATATTGAGGGATGGATCTTCCATAGACATGGATCTTTTTCGAAGCATTTATACTTGGGGATGGATCTTACCTACGGGCTGGATTGGCCATACTCAGTAACGAGTGACTGATGGTCTGTTGATGTATATATTCCGAGATGGATCTTCCCTCGGTCGGATTGACCATATACAGAACTGAGTGATTGAGCATGATGAGTGGAAAGTGTGAGACAGTGAGATTGAGTACTCTGAGAGTGTGAGTACATGAGTTTATCTTTGAGATACATTGCATTGACATGCACACATGACATACATACATAGAGATGTATTTTTCTCATGCTGTACGATATCACGTCATATATGGCTTCTCACACATGTTGACATATGGGCATAGAGTTGCATTTTACACTTTCTATCTTGAAGGAAAATGAACACCTTATTTATTATTGATAGGATTTTTGAAAAACAAACTGCAGTTTTCAATCTTACTCATATTTTTGGCAAATTCGGTAAACGACTTGGGTTTTCACTAAAATACTAGAAAGGCAGAACTATTTTCAGAAATCATAATTTAGCTAAGCATTCTATATCTGAGTTACTTCTTTAATTACTTGCTTTACTTTGTTATGGACTGTTGTTGGCTATTGGTGTTTGACCCGACCTTTGTTGCAGCTCGTCACTACTTTCAACCTAATGTTAGGTCTGGTACTTATTGAGTACATGGGTCGGTTGTTCTCATACTACACTTCTGCACCTTGCGTGCAGATGTTAGTTATTGATGTTGTTGTGATCGACGAGAGCTAGAATTGAAGACGTACCTGTGTTCCAGTTGTAGTTTCCTCTTGTTCATGGTAGCCTTATATTCATAAAAATTTGTTTATGTACATTTCGAATAAATGATGTATTTATCTCACAGCAGCTTTGCAAATTCTAATCTTAGAAGCTTATGATTTGTACTACTAGTCCATAGGGAACGTATCAGTTTCAGATGTTTTCTTTTATTTAATTGTCTTATTATTTTCATTGGAGTTGGTTAGTTGTTAATTGGGTTACCTAGCAGGTTGTGTTAGGTTCCATAACGACTAGCTGGGTTTTAGGTCATGACAAATTGGTATCAGAGCTCTAGGTTCATAGGTTCTACAAGTCATGAGCAAGTGTCTTGTAGCGTCTTGCAGATCAGTATGATGACGTCCATGCCTATCTTTGAGAGGTCACAATACATTTAGGATATACTTCCCATAATTTTTCCTTATCGTGCGACATTGATTCAATTTGAAGCGTAACTCTTTGAATTCCTTCCACGCATTCATATGCGCGTGTGAGCGCTCGGTATCAGTTGTGCATCAACGACTTGTGAATTCAAGGATGATGTGCGAGATGTGATTTATGTGTGCTAATAATGGGCCAGTCTGGAGGACTTGAGGCTGGTTTTTGACTATAGATGGAGCACGGAGGTTTCGATTGTGTGAGCATGTGTTTTTGGACTAATAAGTCCGGTAGTGTCCCTATTAGTAGAATTTGTGGCACAATGAGTGATTGGATGGCTATATGCTGAGTATGCTGTGACTGTGGGATATAATCAGATTGATTGAATTTGACGAGAAGAGTTTTCTTGAGATGTAAAAAGGACTATTGGGTGCTTGATTTATGTCTTGATGTGACGTATAGTCTCGAGTTATGAGTGTATTGGAATATTTTTCATGATTGTCTAATTGTGGAACGAAGTAGATTTTTATGTCTTGTTGATGGGTTCAGACTCAGGAAGATTAAGTGATTGCATAGTAGTTGTGGCTGTGAAAGGGTATAAAGAGATGTCAGTTGAGGCTAAGCAAGTAGGCTATAACCTGCGAGGAAATCTACGGATGTGATTTTTATGATGTTGTATGGAGGCTTTCTTTTCTACTAGTGGGTTATATTTGTGTGATTTGAGTTTGAATCGGTTGTAATAGTTGACCTGACCATCACGAGGATGAATTCGAGATTTGTAGATGACATGAGGTATTAGATGGTTGGTGTTACATGAGCTTATAAAGTATTTAATTTAATCTCACTACGGTATTATGGTAGTAATGAGGTATAGTTATTGTAAGTTATCAGATGTTTTATTCCATGGCTTTGAGCCAAGTGGGGGGGTCTGCTATCGATGAGTTGATTGCACGATTATGTGTTGTATTGGTTTCGGTTTGTGGTATACTAGTGAATCAGTTATGACTTACAAAGGTTGAGATTGATGATGACTCGAGTAAGGGAATTTCTGGATACGAGTTGTATTGCACTCTATGGGTATATGGCAATCATGGAATGATTGAGTGGTTATCCGTGAAGTATGTAGTGTGCATGGCGTAGGAATGTGCTTGGTTGGTTTAAGGTGGGGTTACTTATTTAGGTATCGTCGTGCTAATGGGGCACAAGTCATTTGGCCCATTTGGGGCTGTGCAATTGAGATTTGAGCAGAGTGGATGAATCTCAAGAATGGTTCTAATGGATTCAAGATTTATATGTAGCAATTGAGAATTTCGAATTTGTATATGGCTAGGATCTGATATTTGCATTAGATGGTGCTGAGACTTTTGGGGTGAAGGAAAATAGTTTTGGGTTCGTAGAATGCCTCTTCAGAGTGGGTATCTTGGTTGTAGTACTTTTGGGGTGCTTGAGAGGGCATTCAGCATCTTATGGGCCTTAGGATCGTTGTGTTCTAGCACGGAGAAGTATCAATTTGGTAGTATGTCGGATCAGCACGGTAATGGATATGATTTGTTCTTTGGGTACTATGATGTGGTGAGTTTCTACAGGTGTTTTGGGGCAATGCTCTTGGGTTTTGGCGACCTGCAAGGCTTGGTTGAGTTAGAGGGATTCAGTTCTTAGTTACGTGTTAATGGGTTTTGAAGAGTTTTCCATAGTTTCTACCACGGTTGAGATGGATATCTCTGACCAACGTGGGGAGCATGTTGATTATTATTATTTTCTTCTAGATGAGATCAAATGGAACGTTTCTAGCTAACTGAGTATGTAGTTTTGCTTGTGACTTGGAGGGGATTATGAGATTCTCTTACTTTTCATATGATGGCATGATCGATGTAGTATGTTGTGTGGGATCGAGATTTGCATGTGCAAGGTCACAAGTCAGTTTTGAAGGGGAGGACATAAATTCTTAGGCCGCATGGACTGTTTTAGATGACTAGGTGAGTGATATTACTACTTGGTATTGCCTGAGAAAGGTGCACATTTCAGAAGGCATATTGTGTTTTGGCTTATGGATGCTTCATTGGTATTGCAGTGCTCGCTGGGTTGATCTATTATTGATATTCATACTTTGCTATGTGGCACGAAACAATTAAAGAGGTATTCCTCATGGGGTGATCGTGTATGAGAGATGTGTTAGTCATTCAGGCAGTGGAGTTGGGATCAGATATCGTGATTCATGTGTTCTATGGATTTGGAGACCGGGAATATTTAGAAGAAGATTGTTTCGTGGTTGTAGACTGTGAAGATGTGGCCAATGATAGCCATATGATAGCATGTGCTATTATTCAGTCATTGTGGACCTTCAGAGGGTTAGTTTTCTATTTGTAGATGCCCAGAGTTGATTCAGGTCCCATTGATACGCCCAATGAGGATGTGTATTCTACACTGGGTCGAATGGGTTGACTATGTTGTTGTTGAGAGATGTGCCATTCGGTTAGAGTTGAGCTTATTTGTGTTATGTTATGTTCTATGTATTACTCTTCTATTCTATGAGGGGTGTGATTCGTTAGTTATACGCACACTTGGTTCGGTTCTATTGAGGCCTTATAGCAGAATTGTGGAGAGATGGGTATTTGGGTGTTGCATGATTGATTGTGCACTGTTTATATTCTTTTGGGTTTGTGTGGCATTATGTCATTTTCTTCTTCGTGGTCATGGTCATGCACCTTGGGTACCTGATGTCGAGTTGCGCATGGTTATTGATTTTGAGCAAGGAGACTTGAAGTATCTCATATGGACCAGTGTTTGGATGGGGTCGCGTATTGCGGCAGAGTTATGTTGAGATATGACCCTTTGTGTTAGATTAGTGTGTTATGGTTCTACAGTGTCTGATGGGATTTTAGCATTGCATTGTGGCGATATTTGTTAAGTTTGCGGGACAGTTCTGTCGTTTGAGTTATTTTCCATATTTGAGTACATTTGAATTATTGTATATTGGTGCATGGATTGCACAGTTTGTGGCTCTGGATAGTATTGGTGTGGCATATTAGTAGAGTAGTTGGTATTTGATAAGATGAAGTCGTCGGATCTAGGATGGGTGCAATCGAATTTGATTGCGGTATATTTGGAAGGATAATATCAGAAGCCGGCTTAGGAATTGGCTATAGTTGGTGCTGAATGAGAGGGAGCTCCATGACTTGTTGATCTGATGAATAGTTATGAGTTTCCGCGTGTTTCTTTCATCATCGGCAGTGTACGAATGTTTTAGAACGAGGTTTTGTTTGACATGAGGTTTATTACCGGATTTGGGTTATTTTGGGCAGCTACTGTGATTGGAGATTTTGCTATGATTATTTGAGTTATGCGGTATATCATGTGATTACATCTTAGATTATGGTTATGGATTGATACAGCTTGTTCAGATTTATACAGTGTGTAGATGTGAGATGCAGGTCTTATAAGAAATTCGGATAATGGAAATTGGATTCTAAGGTTTACAGGCTACGATTGAATTAAGGATTTTCAGTTATGTTGTGTTATCAGGCTTATATGGATTAGGGTGATGTGGGATAACCCCCGGGTATGTGCATGGTAAGGTTATACGGTGATTTGATGGCTTAAGAACATCTCTCGGCACGTTCGAGGCAGAACGTAAGTTTAAGTAGGGGAGGATGTAACGACCCGACCAATCATTTTGAGCATTTGCACTTAGCTTGTTGTTTGGGGGCATGGGTAGCTCCGTATGATGTTTCATGACTGGTGTGAATCATCGGTTTTGCGTTTCAGGTTATTCGGAATTGATTTGGAAGGATGATTCTCAACTAGGAAGCTTTAAGTTGGAAGAGTTTACCAAGTTTGACTTTTTGTGAATTTGACCGCAGAATGGAGTTTTGATACCGATAGGTCCGGATGGTGATTTTGGACTCGGGCATATGCTCGGATTTGAATTTGAATGTTTCTAGAATTTTGAAGGTTTGACTGAGAATTGACTTTGTGGATATCGGATTCGGATTATGGTTACGAAAATTGGAATAGCTTCGCTATGTCATTTGTGTCTTGTGTGCAAAATTTGAGTTGATTCCGGGTTGATTTTCTATGTTTCGACACGAATTATGGAAGTTGAAACGTTCAGAGTTCATTAAGTTTGATTTGAGGTATGATTCGCCGTTTTGATGTTATTATGCGTGATTGAGGTCTCGAGTAGGTATGTGTTATGTTATGGGACTTGTTGGTATATTTGGTCGGGGTCTCGAGTGTTATGGCCTCGAGTAGGTCTGTAATATTCTCATTCTTATTTGGTTGCTAGTTTTCTGCTGTTACCTATTGCTCATGGCGTTGTTTTGCGATCGCAAAGATTTGGCCACGATCGCTAAAAGTGTTTTGGTTAGTGGAGCTATTTGTTCTTCATGTTCGCGCTTTTGAGGTCACATTCGCTCTGGGTTGAAGATTTTGGTCTTCGCATCCGGGTCAATGGCTATGCGTTGGCGTAGTGTTTAGCGAGGGCTGGTCAGTCTATATGGGTCCTTCATTGCGTTCGCGGTAAGTGGCTCGCGATCGCGGAAATCTGGCAGTGTGATTCATCGCATTCCCGAGGGTTTTGCCGCGAATGCATAGTGTAACCTATCACAATATGCGTTTGCGCTTCGCGAACGCGAGGCTTCTACCGCGTTCGCGTAGTGTATCACTGGACAGTGCATATAAAGCACTCTATTTCGGGTGTTTTGACCATTTTTGGATCTATGGAGCTCAGATTGAGGTGATTCTTAAAGCAATTTTCACCTTGTGGACTGGGGTAAGTGTTCTTTACTCATTTTTGATTTTATATCATGAATCTATCTTCGTTTTTGACATTTGATTGAGGGTTCCACAAGAGAAAATTAGGGGTTTTAGCCTAAAGTTTCATTATGCGAATTTTTGAGTTTTGAACATCGACTTGGAGCCGGATTTGAGTGAAACTAGTATGGTTGGACTCTTAATTGAATGCGTTGTCGGATTTTATGAGCTTTTTCAGGTTCCGAAGTGCGGGCCCGGGTTGGACTTTTTGGCAAATTTTGGGGTTTTGATTAAAGATTCAGCATTTATCGATGGGTTTGTTTCCTTTGGCATTATTTGATGTATTGCAGTTGCTTTTGGCTAGTTTGGAGCATTACAGAGGTCGAAAAGCATGAGATGGCATTTTTGGAGCATTTCTTGGCTTGCTTGGTAGTGGAATTGTCTTGTTCGAGGTAAGTAACATTCTAAATGTGGTGCTGAGGTTATGAAACCCCGAATTACGTGTTATGTGATTGGTGTTGAGGTGACACACATGCTAGGTGACGGGTGTGTGGGCGTGCACCGTGTGAGTTGTGACTCTGTTATTCCTATGGTACTGTGTAGTTACCTGATCTTATCTATAACCATGGAATTTTTACGTACTTGAGCTATTGAGTTGTGACCCATGTTAGAAACCATGTCTAGGCTACATAGTTATCCTGCTAAGACCCACTGATGTCATTTCTGTTATTGAGTTATTTGCTTTCATTACATTACATACTCAGTCATAGGCATTCATATGCATATCATATCTCAGTCTCTGTTACCATTTATTGACACATTCTATCATCATTTTGGGCTAGTTTCATCGTATTCTGAGCCTGTGAGACTGGAGAGATTCACGATTGAGTAAGGCCGAGGGTCTGAGTGTGAGTGATATTATGGGATCAGACTACACGCCGCAGCATGTTGTATTGATTACATTTATGGAATTGGGCTGCACGCCGCAACGGGTTTTTACTGATTTATGATAGCCCTTAGGTTGTAGGAGCCACTCCGGGGTCTGCACATACCACCAGCGAGTATGGTTGATTTATATTGCGAGATGAATCTTCCCTGGACATGGATCTTTTCCCTACTCAGTACTGAGTGACTGATGGTCAGTTGATGTATATATTCCGGGATGGATCTTCCCTGGGCCGGATTGGCCATATACAGAACTGAGTGATTGATCATGATTACTTGAAAGTGTGAGATAGTGAGATTGAGCACTCTGAGAGTGTGAGTACATGAGTTCATCTCTGAGATAGATTGCATTGACATGCACATATGACATACAGTCATAGAGATGTATTTTCCTCATGATGTACAGTATCACGTAATATATGGCTTCTCACACATGTTGGCATATGGGCATAGAGATGTATTCTACACTTGCTATCTAGAAAGAAAATGAAACACCTTATTTATTGTTGAAAAGATTTTCAGAAAAACAAATTGCAGTTTTTATACTTACTCATATTTGTGGAAACTTCGGTAAATGATTTGGGTTTTCACTAATATACTAGAAAGGCAAAACTATTTTCAGAAATCATGATTTAGCTGAGCATTCTATTTCTGAGTTACTTCTTTTATTACTTGCTTTATATTGTTATGGATTGTTGTGGGCTATTGGTGTTGGACTCGTACATTGCTCCAGCTCGTCACTACTTTCTGTCACCCCCAAACCTACGAAGGTGTGGTTAGCACCCGGTGCCATACTAGCCCAAGCAAACCACTATTTAACTCATTATTGTCTTGTAACTATCATGGGCCAACATGGCCACAACTCATAATGTATAACTATAAGTGGCAGGCGTTGTATTAGTGAACCATCGTTCTTAAAACATGTATACATATCGGCCGTCAAGGCCTCTGACATACTGTTCAAAATGAATCTTTGTCTACAAAGCCTCTAAGATTATTTGACATCAAATGGGACAATGCACCGGCCTACCCATAATTCTGTAGCAAAACTCTAATACAATGACGCATAGACTCGGCTACACTCCGAATGAGGTGGAGTCTTACTGATCCTTCACTGAATGATAACCTAGTCTACTATGAGGGCTTGTCAAACTGATTATCTATACCTTCAGGCATGCATGCAGTGTCCCCAACAAAAGGACGTCAGTGTGAATAATTTACCGAGTATGTAAGGCGGAACTTAAACATAACAATAAGTCAACATTAATTAAAGACATATAAAATCAACCTATATCATTGAAGTGCCACCGTATATGCATACTTATTATACATATATATACATATATATATACATACATATATATATATATATATATATATATATATAATGCTTCTCTTTGAGATTATTGTCCATATATTATGATGCATGACTGCCCAACTGAACAGTGGTAACTGCCCGACCGGATGTAGCACGATGCTAAATGCATGACTGCCTGACCGGTCGTAGCTCGGTGGTAAATGTATAACTGCCCAACCGGCCATAGCTCCGTGGTAAATGCATGACTGCCCGACCGGCCATATCTCGGTGGTAAATATATAACTGCCCAACTGGCTGTAGCTCGGTGGTAACTGATGATGCATATAATACCATTACGAACATTAACATCTTTATTGAATGCCTTAATAGAGAGTTAAGAACATACTTAGGCATGCTCTGAATATCATTTTACAAGAACGAACAACGTAGACCTTCTTAGTTACTAAGAGTAGAACCATTTATGAAATAACATTACATTTACGTATCGTTACTTGGATCATGCCAAACGGAAAGAAGGGATAGCCTTAACATACCTGAGACGGTTCTCTTGACAATCCCTCTAACATACGTCTTTTGCGAAAACACGTAATGGCGGATCGAAGTAGGAAAAAATCCGTATGATATTCTTGGAAAAGATTATACCGGGCTTCTTTAGAATTGCAAACAAAGTCACGTTGCTAAGATGCTTAAAGAATTTTTGCTTGAATTCTTGAATTCTTCCATGAATTCTTGCTGAAGCTAAATGTCACGTTACTAAGGATGTTAATATGCAAATTCTTGTTTTGAATTTGCTGAAGTGATTTAGAGAGGTTAAAGAGAATTACAAAATGGATTTTAATGTCTTGGTGGTGTGTGCCTCGCCTTTCAAGACTTTTGTCACATTTCTTTCTTAAAATGTACCACCTTTCACTCTTTATTAAGAGTCATTATATGGGAAGGGGGAGCTGCCACGTTTGAGGTTCTTTAATTATCCAAAGATTTTAATTAATCTCCCACTAAAAGTCATTAATTACCCATTTATCCACATAAATAAGAATTATCTCAAATTACTTAAAATACTACTAACTTTTAACATACTTCATACACCTTACTCTCATGATCATGTGGTACCTTGTATGGCACTAGTCCATAAATACGGGGTATTATAGCTTAGACCGTATTTTATCCCATATTGTCAAAAATCGACAAAAACTCACTTTTATCGATTCGCTTATCCTCTCACCTTCACGAATTTACTTATCGCTTGTTATAAATAACATACATGCTTATAACCTCAAAAATAGTCTTGTCCTCATCCTGAAGTACTACTATTAAAATATTAATAAATCATGGTAACATATAAAATCAATGCATATACTATTATTTTTATTAAAACATCCATGTAAAAATTCATATATTTTCTCAACTCCTAATTTTCCTAATCTCATATAAAGAGTACAAATTTTCGTATGCTAAATTCTTAAAATGGTAAAAAGATAACCTTCTTTTCTTGTGAAAAAATAATTTCTATCTTTACAATAAAGAAAATCTCATAACCTTTCTCATATTATGTGTATAATTTAAAGCATATTCGAAAGTAATAATATTAATAACTATATAAAATCATATTTTTCAAACCTTGTTTTTTTTTACAAGAATGTTCCATTCGAAATACCAAATCAAATGTATATAACGGTATCAAGGTTGTTAAACTTACGGGGCTTACAAAAACATAGTCACAAATCCTCTATAATCTCATGAATGGTCTTAATCCCTTCATGCTCAGATGGATTACTACGACTCATCCTAATATTAAAGTACGGGATGTAACATCCTTCCCCCCTTTAGAAACTGTCGTCCTCGAATGTTAACTCTTAGATATTTATAAAACCTTCGCTAGGGCCTCCTCTGTAAACTAAACTAAAACCCAACCTCTGTCTGAAGTATCGCCTATTCACAACCTTTTGTACTTGAGTATTTCGTATCTTCTTCACCTTTACCTTACTTACTTTTCAATCTCGCACCGTATCTTCTGTTTCTTTCATAATCGCCCTTCCAGATAGGTGGAAATTACACCTTAAAGCTCTACTGTGATACTTTCACCCCTGGTGCATACAAAATTTGGCGAAAGCTTCATACTGACTTTTTACGACTCAGCTCTAACGCACGATCTGGAAACAAAAGAAGGATAACATTTCCTAAATGCCCTATAGCTTCTCTAACCCGGTGCCGTACTAGCCCGAGCAAACCACTATTTAACTCATTATTGTTTTGTAAAAATCATGGGCCAACATGGCCACAACTCATAATGTATAACTATAAGTGGCACGCATTGTATCAATGAACCATTTTTCTTAAAACATGTATACATATGGGCCGTCAAGGCCTCTGACATACTGTACAAAATGAACCATTTTCTACAAAGCCTCTAAGATTATTTGACATCAAATGGGACAGTGCACCGGCCAACCCATAAGTCTGTAGCAAAACTCTGACAAGTTGACTCATAGACTCGGCTGAACTCCGAATGAGGTGTAGTCCTACCGATCCTTCGCTGAATGCTAACCTCATATACTATGAGGGCTCGTCAAACTGATTATCTATACCTGCAGGCATGAATGCAGCGTCCCCAACATAAGGACGTCGGTACGAATAATGTACCGAGTATGTAAGGCGGAACTGAAACATAACAATAAGTCAACATTAATTAAAGACATATAAGAATCAACCTGAATCTGTGAACTACCACCATATATGCATACTTATTATACTTATATATATATATAACACTTCTGATTGAGACTATTGTCCATATCTTATGATACATGACTGCCCAACTGATCAGTGGTAACTGTCCGACAGGCCGTAGCGCGGTGGTAAATGCATGACTGCCCGACCGGTCGTAGCTCAGTGGTAAATGTATAACTGTCCAATCGGCCGTAGCTCGGTGGTAAATGCATGACTGTTTGACCGGCCGTAGCTCGATAGTAAATGATGATGCATATAATACAATTACGAATATTAACATCTTTATTGAATGCCTTAATAGAGAGTTAAGAACATAGTTAGGCATTCTTTGAATATCATTTTACGGGAATGAACAATGTATACCTTCTTAGTTACTAAGAGCAGAACCATTTATGAAATAACATTACGTTTACGTATCGTTACTTGGATCATACCAAATGGAAAGAAGGGATAGCATTAACATACCTGAGCTGATTCTCTTGACAATCCCTCTAACATACGTCTTTTGCAAAAACACGTAACGGCGGATGTGTCACGACCCAAAATCCAACTAGTCATGATGGTACCTAACCCAACCCATTAGGTAAGCCAATTATCAACTATTCAATTCCAATAATAATTATTAAAGCAATTTAAGTAAATAAATGTCTTAATCTTATACAATCCCCAAGAACTGGTAGTACAAATCATGAGCTTCTAAGAATAGAGTATACAAAGCGGAAATGAAATAAATACATAGTCTGTTTGAATTGTACATAAACAGGGCTTATATAAATCTAAGAATACCATGAACAAGAGGCAGCTACAACAGGAACGCAGGTACATCTTCAAATACCGCAACCATCAAGCACAATAGCAACAACAGCCAACATCTTCACGCAATGTGCAGAAGTGTAGTATTAATACAATCGGCCCCATATACTGATTAAGTAACAAACCTAGCCTTAGGTTGAATGTAGTGACGAGCTTCCACCAAGGTCGGGTCCAAAACTAATAGTCACAACAACATAAAACAAGTAATACAAGAAGTAACTTAGAAATAAAATGCTCAGCTAAATCATGATTTCAAAAGTAATAGTTCTTCCTTTCAAGTACATTAGTGAAAACCCAAATCATTTACCAAAGTTGCCAAAAATATGAATAAGTTTGAAAGCAATAATTTATCTCAAAAATCCTTTTAATAATAAATGAGATGTTTTATTTTCCTTCCACATAACCCGTGTAAAAACAAATGCATCACTATGCCAATCTATCACAATATGTGAGAAATCATGAATGATGTGATGCTGTACAACATGACGAAAATACATCTCTATGCCTGTATGTCATGTGTGTATGCCAATGTGATGCAACTCAGTGATAAAATCATAAAAGCCCCTCGGGCAGACATCACAATCACTCGTATACAGCCCCTCGGGCTCACCTCACAATCACTCGTTAATATCCCCTCGGGCATATCTCACCATATCTTATGCCTCCCATTCATTCATCACTCGGCACTCGGCACTCGACACTCACACTCAGTAGGTACCTGCACTCACTGGGGGTGTGTACAGATTCCGGAGGGGCTCCTTCAGCCCAACTGCTATAACCTGCACGGACAACTCACGTGCTGCACGGACAACTCATATGCTATAATAATATCTGGATCCACACGGCGAACTCACTTGCTGCACGGACAACTCACTTGCTATAATAATATCTGGATCCGCACGGCCAACTCACATGCTATAATAAAGCCTATAAGGCCTGCTGTAGGCGGGCAACCCCGATCCATATAATAGTAATAATATATATATATAAAGCCAACATGGCCTGCTGCAGCGTACAACCCGATACCAAAAATATCCTCACAATCAGGCCCTCGGCCTCCCTCAATCATCAATCTCTCTAGTCTCTCCGGCTCAGAATGTCATCAATCAGGCCTTCTGCGTTAATGATTTGCCTTATGCAGTCACAAACATGCGTCCAATTCCATCGCAGGTGCGATCTCACAAGAACTGGAACTCCAGCATTCCCTCAAGTCCAAACTTTGATTTACTCAGGCCCTCGGGACCTCAACCAAACATACCAACTGTTTACCCGAAAAATTGAATAGAGTTAAATTTGTATATGGTTCTAAGGATACGTGATATAACTTGGTACAAATTGTAGAGTGAGATAGAAATATATATATTCTTAGACAAATGGATGAAATATCAGGCATATAAAAAGGAAATGTCGATGACCAAGGCAATGTAAATGAGCCCAAAAGTGTTAATCTCTGTGAAGTTGTCTTTTTTACAATCTATCCTTTATGCTTACAAGGATTCCCCCCTTTATAGTAGAGGGATCCTACTTTATCTATATAAAAATTATATAATGGAGAACCCATGATGAATTTTCTTTTCTTCGATTCCTGCCAAGATTCTCTCCCCTAGTGCGGTTGCAAAGGCTTTTGTCTGTGAGCTCGATACCGGCTCGAGCTCGGTATTGGATCAAGCCCTCGGCCTTGGTTCGAGCTCGACTCTGACTTGGAATCTAGATATTTGGGGTCAGTGTTGGTCGGTCTATGCATCTTCGATAATCTCCGCTTTGCCTCGTAGTTCGATTTCGATATAAGCTCGATAATGATACCGAGCTTGTCGTTGATCGGTCTTAGAGCTTGAAGCTCGACACCCTTACTTCGAACCTCGACCCGTCATCAAGTAGATACCCTTTGATCTAAGTATTATCACCTCGTCAGTCCATACGACTGACTTAATCGGTTTTGACCATACACGCCAACAAGTCCTAAAACACGATACAAACTTAGTCAAGGACTCAAATCACATCAAACAATATCAAAAATACGAAACACACCTCAATTCAAGCCTAACAAAAACGAAGAAATTCAAACTTCTACAATCGATGCCAAAACCTATCAAATCTCATCCGATTGACCTCAAAATTTGCACACATGTCATAAATGACACAACAGACCTATTCCAACTCCAAAACCAAAATCCGAGCCTGGTAACCTCAAAGTCAGCTCTCAGTCAAACATCTTAATTTCCAAACTTATAATTTTCCAACTCTCGCCATTTCTAACCAAACTCAATTATGCACCTCCAAATCACTATCAGGACACACTCCTAAATCCGAAATCACCATTAGGAGCTATTGGAACCATCAAAACTTCATTTTGGGGTCGTTTACACATAAGTCAATATCCAGTAAATCTTTTCAACTTAAGCTTCCAACCATAAGACTAAGTGTCTTAATTCATTCCGAAATATTTCTGGAACTAACCCAACTACACCGGCAAGTCACATAACGACAATTGAGCATAGAATAAAAAGTAAATGGGGGAATGAGGCTACAACACTCAAAATAACCGACCGTGTCATTACAACTTAACATGTGAAATGTTCAGGAAAATACCAATCACCACACAAAGGTTTTAAATCAACCAAGTAAGCATCCATGGCAGATGAGAAGAAGCTGACTTTCAGGTAAATAAGGCAAGTAGGCATCACTTGAAGAGGGCTGAGACTTATTTTCGTCGACATGAGGAGAAATAGATTAGACATATATTGGAATTCACCCTAGGAGTCTTAAGCGATCAATGAGCACACAACACTAAACTAAAGAAACAAGTTTGCCTAGACATTGTAACAGTATTCACATATAAAATTTATATTGTCACAAGTTGATTCCAGGGAAATAATAGGTGTACATGAAAGACTCAAAAAAGACATATTCCAATAGGTTCTGGGCATGCATTAGTTCCCTAGGAGATTCTAAGTCATAGATCCATGATACAAAACAGTCTTTAAGTAACCAATTACACTTAAACATGAAGATGAGCAATCAATCAGGTTGGACTTCTACAATATGCATGCATTAAGGCTTGTAATGTCAAGGAAGAGTACATTAGGCTAACCATTTAGACATTGTCATCTCATGATTTGCAGAGAAACAACAGGTGATGCATAAGGGATTCAACATGAAGAAAGCAACTCTGAGCAATGATATGATTTCCATGAAATCTGAACAAGATGCAATAAACATCAAACAAGTCATGAATCAACTTAGTTAACTATGCGAAAATCAAGACTAGAACAAAATTAAAACTACATGATGGCATTAAAACAAGAAGGCTTGTACACGAAGTGGCATAACATTAAGCTCAAAGGAATCCCAGTAATTCTAATGCACATAACATAAACACAATCAGAGGGAAGTAAAATTACAATAGTAGAAAGTGCTAACTCGTTGCGAACAAAGTAAACAAAAATGAGGAACTCAAAATCTCAGGAAGCGATTCGATTATTGGAGAATGAGGAAACCCCAAATCCCTAGTGCTTTAGAGTTCACAAGAGCCTCGAAGTGGGCTCCGAGTAGTGCTTGCATTGGAGGAGGCTAATGAGCAGAATCCGGTGGCCTTGGCTTTCAGCCGACCAAAAATCAAAGTCTCATAATAATATAGAATGAGTGAGAGTGTAAGAATAGTAGTAGTAACAGTAGTCATAGCAGTAGTCATTCCTCTTTTATGGGAAAAAGGGAAGGGGTTTGTATTGTGACAGATTAAGAAGGACAAACAAGAAAAACAATCAATTAAACCTAAATAAGGAAAGAAAAGATGACATGCAATCCCTAACATAGTCGGTAAAGAGGTGAAAGATATTTGTAACCCTGGTTGAGTCCAATGGCGATGAATCTGACCGAAACTGCAAGAATTGTTCATTGTAGAGTATATATAGATGAAACATTGTCAGATCTTCACAAAATTTGAGCTAATCAGGCTCGTCTTGAATGGTAGCATTTACCAAAATTTGGTAAATGCTAAGTAACACCATAAATGCGTGAGTAGATACGGAATAAGGCAAAAGAATCACGAATTGATTGCATATTGTGGCCGGATTTGGAGAGGCTTAGGGATACAGTGACTAAGGTTTGTAAAGAGAAGAGATGAGTAAAGAGAGTAGAGGCGGTAGAAATGAAAAAGTGTCTCTAGGGTTTTAGGGTGAAAGATATAAGGAGAGGGGGATGTTTATTATGGGTCATTGATCATTTGAGATCAACGACCAAGCTTAAATAAGAAACGGGGCAGGTCAAAGGTAACGGGTCGCGGAGGTCATTTTGTTGGGTTGCTGAGGGATTAAATTAAGTGGTTAAGTGTTTGGGTCTGTAATATTTTTCCGTAATTAGCCCTGTACTGGGCTATAAATTAAATATGCAAACTTTATTTAAATTATTTTATAAAATGTAATTCATAAATAATAAATATATTACTTATGCAGTAAAATGATTGAAAATAATAACTTAAAATTATAAAATATAAAAAATTTATTTGATTCTAAACAATATAAATAATGTAGTAATGTCTATAATGTAGGCTATTATTGCAAAATTATACAAATAGCTCAAAATACAAACGTAATTATATGAAATGAAGTAAAAATGTTATAAAACATATATGTGGGTGTAAATAATAAATTTGAATGATTAAGTCATTACAAAATAATTTGAAAGGATAGTAAATAAATATTTGAACAATTTAAATGCAATAAAATGATTTTTAAAGGCTTAAAAATTAAGGAAATTATAAAAAATAATTATGTGACTTGTAAATTAGTGATGATGCAAAAAAAAGAAATATCGAAAGTATATATGATATTTATAAAATATGAGGTTAAAATTGAGTATCAATGGTTATCAAAAACCAAATCCAATCTCAAGTATTAACCACGAGTCTGGCGAGGCGAACAACCTGATCTCATAGGAAATGTGATACTCAGTACTGTCGAGGCGAATGCCCTGGTCTTATAAGAATAGCATTACCATACTGTCGAGGTGAATGGCCCGATCCCATAAAAGTAATTTACAACAGTAATTTACAAAAATGCCGATGCGAACGACCCTATCCCATAAGAGTAGAGAAACTACCTCGCTCACGGATGGACATCCGAGTTGAGAAGACACGAATCTATAGCTCAACAAGTATTTCACAATTTTCCAAAGAAAGAGGCTCAATCTATAATTTTATTCTAACCTCAATCTCAGTCATAAATTAAGGAAATCAAGTACGCAGGGTAAACACGAATAACACAATTAAGGCATGATGTGAATCTAAGTCTACCGGGCATAACATAAATATAGCTACGTAGGACTCTCGTCACCGCATACGTAGCTCCCCATAACAAGTAGCACAACAATTAATATACCTAAGGGGTTAAATTCCCTCTTACACGGTTAAGCAAGAGACTTACCTCGCTTCCAAGTTGACTATCCGGCTCTTTAACCTCACTAGGACTCCTCAAACAACGTCGAGCAATACAAAACTAATAGAGAGTCATATAAAATAATCAACATATGCTCAAAAGTTCATAATTTAACTATTAAACTAATTTGCCAACCAATTTCGGAAAGTCCATAAAAGTCACCCCGGGTCCACTTGCTCGGATTCCGAAAGTCCATAAAACTAATCAACATATGTTACTCATGACTACACGAACTCAAATATATAATTTATTCCTCATTCCATAATTAGAGTCCTTCATTATCCTTCGTCACAATCACGGGATAACCTTCACGATTTCGAAGCACACCAGCAATTTCAGCCAAGTTCAAAGTTACTACGGGTGGTCCAAAATACACCCGAGCCACCCGGGACCCCGTCCAAATGCACCAAAAAGTCCATAAACATACTGTGGACTTACTCAAAGCCTCAGAGCACATAAAACAAGACCGAAATAAAGAATCTCAAATCAAAATCTCATTAATCAACTTTTAAGCTTCAAACTCATTCAAGAAACTCCTACCGCGTCGAAACATACTTAGGCAACTCAAAATGATGCCAAATTTTACGCATAAGTCATAAATCACAATACAAACCTATTACAAGGCTTGGAATTCCAGATGAACATAGATAACACCAAAATCAACTTCAAGTAAAAAAACCTTCAAAATGCAAACTTCCAACAATAAGCGCTATAACGCTCCCGGCCCACATGAAACTCAATCCGAACATATGCCCAAGTCCAAAGTCATCATACGAACCTATTGGAACCTTCAAATCCCAATTTTGAGGTCATTTACTCAAAGAGTTGACTCAATTCAAACTTGGCCACCTTAGGCACGTTGAATAATATAAGCAACCCCTACCTTAAGGGAGTTGCAAAGTATTATCTATGTTGCACGGGGTGATCCTTTAGGCTATAATACATAGGACCCCCTCCCCCCCTTATTTAACTGCTAGTTATCTATACTTAGTCATTTACATAGACCAATGTAGTTATATCGTTGTAATTGTTAAGGATTTGTACCAATACTCATGTGTTATGATAAGACTCTTCCACTTCTATATACCCCTTTGTTTATTTGATCACCTAGAATAATCACATAATTTACATAGTTCACAATTTGGTCGGGACCCACAGTTGTGGACCTCGAAGTGTGCCTAACACCTTCTCTTCAAAATAACTTGAGCCCTTAACCGATCTTTGGTGACACAGACTAGTCAAACAGAGTTATTCACAAATAGGTGCCCTAACGCACCTTAAAATCATTAGGTGGTGACCATTCTCTTTCAATTCCTCCTTTAAAAGAGTTATCACACGTCAAAGCCCGCTTTCACGAGAAAACGGGGCCCGACAGAATGGCGACTCTGCTGGGGATATACTTTGGCTCTTACCATACTGAACTTGACTTATGTGGATTACTTTCCTTATTTTTCTTCATTTGTTTTAAACTTCTATGACATGCACATCCCTTCCCTTCTTCTTATTTATTTGTTATGAAATGTATGACCTCTCTCTGTCCCCTTCATCTTGTCTAAGACTGCTATATTATGACTCTCCCCTCCCTATTTCCCTACCTTCATCATTACGTACTCGTATATTTACATGATCTAAACTGACTTCTCTCTTTTGTCTATCTTTTTGTCATGCCCCAAAACCGAGGAGCGCGACCGGCGCTCAACCGAGTGAACCCGACCGAGCAAGCCTATTAGATTCCTTCTACCCAAACTCATTCATGAATAAAGAGAATATATATTTTCTTTAATTAAACAATAAAATGGTCATGTCTACAATTACCAATTTCTTACCAATAGTTTCATCATTTTTAATGTCTCAAATGGACAAGTAATACAAATACAACATAACATAGTTTGTCTTTTTCCAACACCAATACACAACCCACACTATGTCTACGGAGCCTCTATAGATAAAGAAGAGTACAATGATAATGCCGGCAACAAGGCTCCCGGCTATACCTCAACCATAATACATAAAGATCAAAAGATACATGACCCCGGGATCAAGTGGGGCTTAACAAGTCAGCTGGGAAGAAGGTGTACTGCTATCATTGATCAATGTTTCCTGCTGTAGAACCACCTGCATCCATTTAAAGAAGCAGCGCCCCCGACAAAAGGGACGTTAGTACTGTCGAATAGTACTAGTATGAAAACTAAACACCAATTTAAGAATTCAAAAATACAAGATAAATATGATGAACCATTGCGGCAATAGTATAACTGTCTCAACCATAGCAAGCTTATTAAAAGGTATCAACAACATTTATAGGATTTGAGATGAGATCCTCTATAACCATCTTCACACAAAGCGGCCATGTCACCTCACCTCAATGCATGCAGGTGTAGGTGTATGTACAATACCACAACTCAAATCAAGCGGCCCTTCCACCTCACTTCAATGTATGCGGGTGGATGTATAACCACAGTACGAAGAACCTACACAAAGCGGCTATGACGCCTCACCCCAATGTATGCGGGTGGTGGTGCCACAACAATACCGAAACTATACACAAAGCGATCGTACCGCCTCACCCCAATGTAAACGGGTGGAGGTGCAGTCCCACAATACCATAATTCCTACACAAAGCGGTCATGCCGCCTCACCCTAATATATATATACGGGTGGAGGTGTATCACAATCACAATATCTATACCATAATCCCTACACAAAGCGGTCATGCTGCCTCACCCCAATGTATGCGGGTGGAGGTGTATCACAATCACAATCTCTACACAACTTGGCATAATAACTTTCACATATATCAGGACTAGAAATTATAACATGTGGATACATAATCCATAGTTTGGGACACATCCTCAATTTATAATGCAACATGATAAGAGCATTTGAAACATGGATTGAACATATATCTTCATCACAGAACTCATCAGAATACTCAATTTATAATCAACATCTCGGAACTTACAAGGATAATGGAAATTCCAATTCTCAAAGAAGAGTTTAGCCAACATACCTCACTTGAGCTTCCTTACACACTAAATGTTCTGAAATTCTTAGCAACTTCAATCAATTTTAGAAATATAACAAATTAAACCAAAATTAGGAAGATGATCATGGTTCTAGCTCATTTGATAATTTTATCAAACACTAGATGTGCATTAAGGTTTCAAGATCCTTTTATGGAGGATTCCATCATCCCACAACTCAACCTTTACCATTTTTAGCTCAACAATCTTTCTACACCCCTTGATAACACATGCATGTAAAATAACCAACACTCTTGCCCAGATATTATCTTGCTTATTATCCATTTCTACACAAAATTCGAAATTGAGGGATAAGGTGTAGAATCTAACCTCTAGGATGAAGACCTAGTGAGTTTCCCTTCTCAATCTTCCAAAACTTGGGCAAGAATTGAAGAACAATTATTGGAGAACACCTTCTCACTCTAGGGCACCCTCTACCACTCTAAAATGTCAGATAATAGCTCAAAAATGACCCAAAAGATGTATATAACAAAATAGGGTCGGGTTTGAAAAACCCAAAAATGAAGCTCCAGAACAGGTTCAGTAGTCGCATATGCGACCACATAATGGTTATGCAGACCGCATATCGGTCGCATAATTGGTTACAAAATAGCCAAAAGAACTGCCTGTGTATGCGGTCACTATGCGGTCTGCATAACTGTTATGCGGTCGCATAATGCACCGCATAATAGTTATGCAGTCGTATAGTCTACCGCATAGCTGCTTCTAGAATAGCCCTCTCCTGCTCACTTTTGCGGCCATTATGCGGCCCGCAGAGTGATTATGCGGTCGCATAATGGACGGCATAAATGCACTTTTCAGCAAACATTTTCCTTTACTTTCCTATGCATTGTTCAAACACGTAAGCATAGTCTGGCACCATGAAACATTATTTTCTTTGCAACTTTTACCAGGCCTAACACTTAAGTACTTTGAAATTTTCTGGGGTGTTACATTCTTCCCCGCTTAGGATCATTCGTCCTCGAATGAGGGTCAAATTCTGTCATTAGCATCTTATGCAACTCAGTCTTTCATACCACACACCAGCAACCCCAAATTTAATTAACTCCCTAAATTTCCAAAACTTTCGCCAAAGTTTCCTTTGTAATTAGGCCTATACACCTGTCAGAGAGCCCCAGAAACACATCCAAACATCATATACATAATACAAAAATGTAACATAATACAAAACAACACCAAGTTTGGCCTCACAACCAATTATATTACCAGAACGGAATGCCCTTAACACCAAATATACAAGTCATACATATTTCATAGGAATATCCCTTAGCATTGTCATAAGGCACAACTCATAATTACATGGTTATTCAAATAAATAAGGATACTTTTTCTTTATTTCTTCTTCGGCCTCCCAAGTAGCCTCTTCAGCCTATTAGTTTCGCCATAGCACTTTCACGGATGCAATTTCTTTGTTTCCCAACTTTTGGACTTGCCGATCAATAATAGAAACTGGAATCTCTTCATAAATCAATTCTTCATTAACCTCTATAGTCTCAACCGGGACAATGACTGTCGGGTCTCCAACTACATTATTTAACATAGACACATGAAACACCGAGTGTACTTATGATATATCAGGTGGTAGCTCAACCTTGTACGCCACCTCACTGATCCTCTGAATCATTTTGTACAGTCCGACATACCTCGGACCCAATTTCCCTATCTTACAAAATCGCATTACACCCTTCATGGGGGGAACTTTCAAGAATACCCAATCATCTTCTTTTAACTCCAAATCCCTACGACGAACGTCCGAATAGGATTTATGACGACTCTGAGCAGTCTTCAACCGCTCCTTAATGATTTTAACTTTTTCCATAGCCTGATGCACGAGGTCTGGCCCTATCAACCTTTCTTCTCCAATTTCGAACCACTCAATGGGAGATCTACAACCCCTACCATATAAAGCCTCGAACGGTGCCATTTGAATGCTAGCATGATAGCTATTGTTGTATGAAAATCCTATGAGTGGTAAATAATCATCCCTGCTACCTTTGAAGTCCAGAACATAAGCACACAACATATCCTCAAGCGTTTGAATAGTCCGCTCTGCCTGCCCGTCAGTTTGTGGGTGAAAGGCTGCACTGAGATTCACCTGAGTACCCAAACCTTGCTGAAATTTCTTCCAAACATTAGCAGTGAATTGTGCTCCCCGATCATAAATGATGGAAACTTGGGTGCCATGCAACCTGACTATTTCATTGATATACAACTGAGCATACTGCTCCGCTGTGTTGGTGGACTTAACCGTCAAAAAGTGTGCTAACTTCGTCAATCGATCCACAATCACCCAAATTGAGCCACACTTGCGCAGAGTGAACGGTAATCCTACCACAAAGTCCATATTAATCATTTTCCATTTCCACGTTGAAATTTCTATGTTCTGTGCCAACACACCGGTCCTTTGGTGTTCGGCCTTCACTTGCTGACAATTCGGACATCTTGCCACAAAGTCTGCCACATTCCTCTTCATATCATTCCATCAATAGACTTCCTTATGATCATGATACATTTTTGTAGAACCTGGGTGCACGGAATACCTAGTAGTGTGAGCTTCAGTCAAAATCCTTTCACAGAGACCATCCACATTTGGAACACATAGTCGCCCTTGGTACCTTAGTGTACCATCATCCATGCCAAGAGAAAAGGCCGTGGTCTTATATTTATGAATCCCCTCTTTTAACTGCATCAACAATGGATCGTTGTATTGCTTATCTTATACTTCCACAACCAGTGATGATTCAACCCTATTTTGCACAATTACCCCTCCTTGACTAGAGCTCGCAAGACGAACTCCCAAACTAGCCAATCGGTGAACTTCTTTGGCGAATGTCATTTGATATACCTCCAAGTGTGTAAAGCTACCCATAGATTTTCGGCTGAGATCATCCGCCACAACATTAGCCTTCCCTGGATGGTATAAAATATCAATGTCATAATCCTTTAGTAATTCAAGCCATCTTCTCCGCCTTAGATTCAATTACTTATGTTTGAAAATATATTGAAGGCTCTTATGGTTTGTGAATATATCCACATGGACCCCATATAAATAATGACACCAAATTTGCAATGCAAATACCACCGCCGCAAGTTCTAAATCATGTGTTGGATAGTTCTTTTCATGATTCTTTAGTTGCCTAGAAGCATAAACTATCACCTTCCCATGTTGCATTAATACACACCCAAGCCCGATTCTTGAAGCATCACAATATACCACAAGTCCCTTTATACCTGCTGGTAGAGTCAACACCGACGCCGTAGTCAATCTTGCTTTCAATTCCTGGAAACTCCTTTCACAAGCATCTGACCATTGGAACTTAATTGCCTTCTGCGTCAATTCAGTCAATGGGGAGGTAAGAGTAGAAAACCCCTCCACAAACTTTCTGTAATACCCAGCTAAGCCTAAGAAACTGCGAATCTCTATTGGAGTTGTAGGCCTCGGCCAAGTCTTCACAGCTGAACTTTTTTGAGGATCAACCTTAATTCCCTTAGAAACTACATGACCCAAGAATATAACTGATTCAAGCCAAAATTCACACTTTAAAAACTCTGCATATAACTGGTGTTGGTGCAGGGTTTGCAGAACTACCCTGAGATGATCGGTATGGTCTTCTCGACTTTGTGAATATACAAGAATATCATCAATAAACACTATCACAAAAGAGTCGAGGAATGGCTTAAACACTCGATTCATAAGATCCATGAAGGCTACTGGGGCATTTGTTAGCCCAAAAGACATCATCAAAAATTCAAAATGCCCATACCGGGTCCTAAAAGCTGTTTTCGGAATATCCCGCTCCCTGATCTTCAATTGGTGATACCCGGATCTTAAATCAATTTTGGAGATGTACCTGGCACCTTGCCATTAATCAAACAAGTCATCTATCCCTGGCAGCGGGGTACTTATTCTTGATTGTGACCTTATTAAGCTACCGATAGTCAATACACATTCTCAGTGACCCATCTTCCTTTCTTACAAAAAGGACGGTGCACCCCAAGGCGACACACTCGACTGGATGAAACCCTTTTCTAACAAATCTCTTAATTGTTCCTTTAGCTCCTTCAATTCTGCCAGTGCCATTCTGTAGGGTGTAATTGATATAGGATGCATGTCTGGCATCACATCAATCCTAAAATCAATCTCCCTATCTGGTGGGATCCCAAGGAGTTCATCCAGAATTACTCCCGAAAATTCATTCTCAACAGGTATGGACTCAAGTGTAGGTGCCTCAGCATCGGTGTCCGCAACCCGGACCAAATGGTAAATACATCCCTTGTTGATCATTTTCGTGGACTTAAGGTAAGAAATAAACCTGCCCTTCGGCATTACATCATCACCCTTCCACTCAATAACTGGCTCATTTGGAAATTCGAACCTAATAGTTCTGGTTCGGCAATCAAGCTTGACAAAACAAGAGTAAAGCCAATCCATCGCCATTATCACATCAAAATCAACCATTCTCAATTCAATAAGATCGGCCATGGTGTCTCGACCACGCAATGTGACAACACAATCCCTATAAACTCGCGCGGCCAAAATAGACTCACCAACCGGAGTAGATACAGAGAACGGCTCATGAAGCTGTTCTGGTTCTATCCCAAATTCCATAGCAACATAAGGAGTGACATATGACAAAGTGGAACCGGGATCAATAAGAGCATATACATCATGAGATTGGACAGTCAATATACCTGTGACAACATCTGGAGAAGCCTCTGATTCCCGACATCTCCGCATAGCATAAAATCTGCTGGATCCTCCCGAATTCTGAGCACCATGCCCCACGGGCGCTGGGGTACCTCGAGCTGGAGGTGTTGTGGATATAGTAGCTGCAGAATTAGCTGAATGTGACCCCACACACCACACCCATAGCATATGGGTAGGTCCATGAAGCAGGACCCAAAGTGCATCCTCCCACACATAGGGCATGGAAGCCTCCGCTGCTGAAACCTTCTGTCGGGCCGACCCTACTGGTGGGGTCCTCTGTTGCCCTGACTAGGTATAGATGACTGTGCACCCATTGAAGTTTGGGCGAATGATTGGAAAGGTCCTGATGACGCTTCCCTGAATGCCGACCTACCACCGGAAGAACCAACAAAGTTGCCCGCGGACCGGGCCTTAATGTTACTGTGACGCTATATTCTATTCTTCAATTTACGGGTCTCTACCGCTTGGGCAAATGCCACAATCTTACCATAGTTCATATCGGAATTAAACGCAGCTGTAGAGGCCTCATTGATAACCAAGGGGCTAAGTTCATGTACAAACCGACGCACTCTAGCCTCCATAGTAGGCAACATGTGAATAGCATACTTGGACAGTCGTGCAAACTCCATATGGTACTCCCACACATTCATACTACCCTGCTTCAGGATTTCAAACTCAACGGCACGAGGTGCCTTAGTTTTGGCAGGCAAGAAATGGTCCATAAAGGCATCTGTGTACTTACCCCACCTTGCCGGAGGGCTTCCCTCCTCACAGGATTCCTCCCACAACTCAAACCAAGAGTAGGCCACCCCTTTTAGGCGGTAGGAGGCCAATTCTACTCCTTCCGTATCTGTAGCATGCATAACCCAGAGAGTTTTGTGCATCTCATCAATGAAGTCCTGGGGGTCTTCCTCGGGATTAGCACCCGTAAACACTGGAGGATCTTACTAAAGAAACCTGTTCACCCTGGAACTAGCGGATTCCCCTGGATAGATGGAAGAAGTAGGAACAACACTCAATCTTTAGGCCTGAGAAGCCACTATCTATGTCAACATTTGCTCCCCTAATATCAATATCAGACACACCAGAATCGGAAGCTGGAGGTGGAGGTGGAACTAGAATATCAGTTGGAGGGACCGTTGTACCCTCAGTAGGTGTAGGGACAGGTGCGGTCTGATCAGTTGTAGTAGAGCCAGGCAGTGTAGTAACTAGGGGAATATCCTCACTCCTGGGGTGACATTGGCTCTTCGGCCAGTTCTTGCCTTCTTTTTAGGTGCCATGTACTGAAAATTAGAGCAACGTAGGAGTTAAAGGAGGAACAATCTTACAACCAACTTTATCGCATGATCAAGAACATGAAATAAGGGTATTATTCCTAAATGCCCATGTAGCATCCTAATTATAGACGTGGTCGACAACACACCAATAAATAGGACTCTACTAGACACGGCCCTGAGACATCCTAGGACACTTTAAAACCTTAGGATCTGATACCAAGTTTGTCATGCCCCAAAATCGAAGAGCGCGACCGGCGCTCAACCGAGTGAACCCGACTGAGCAAACCTATTAGATTCCTTCTACCCAAACTCATTCATGAATAAAGCGACCTTTCCTTCTCAAGTTGTCCATTTTGGAGTACCAGTCTAGACCCTTCTAGAAACCCCACTCCAATTTGAAATGTACATGCATCATACTAAACCTAGTACAGATTGAAGCGTTATTGACGTAACAACCTGTTAAGATAAACCTTGTCCAAAGTGTGACAGGAATTTCATAATCCCAAAGGAAACTATCATGTTATGTGCATTAGTTGGAGAAAATGTGCCAACATGTTCATCATTATTTGTTTGCAAAAATGAAGCACGAGATCCCCAGGTTCGGTATTGTCCAGAATATCCCGACTTTGCTACTTGACTGGTGGAAATACCTTGCACCTTGTGACAAAAATCATGTGAGGAGAGTACTTAGTGACCTACAATCATTTCTAAACATTCAACCAAATAGGGAACTGATCGAGGCTGTTACCATGTTCTGGGATGAGAAAAGAGCTGTTTTTCGATTTGGCAATATTGAAATGACTCATCTCCTAGAAGAAATAGGGGTTTCACCAAGTTAATATGGGATTGTCCTGGACTACTGGTGCCAGAAAATCCCACCCCCGCGATTTTCTGAAAATGTTGGGTTTTACAAAGAACGATGAACTGCTCTGTCTAAAAAAGTCATACATCCGTTTTGAGTTTTTCTACGAGCATTATGGGCATAAAAAATCATATCGCCTTCATCAAGATGACCTATCCATTACTTCCTTAGGAGGGGTGCATTGCCGGGTTTTTGTGTTCATTTTTGGCTTCTTGGAGTTGTTGATATTTCCAATCCAAGGAGGAAGGATTGATACTCGCTTAGCCATGACCGCCAGGACTTTAATATATGGTATCGAAGGACAAACTTACACTATCATCTCCATGATCTTAGCTGAGATATATCGTGCTCTGGAACGGTGCAAGCACGGTTTCAGACACTTTGAGGGTTATAATATACTGCTAAAAGTTTGGTTGCTGGAACACTTCTAGAGGGAAGAGTACCGTCAAGAGCTTCTACGAAGGCCACGGAATGACTATATAGCCAACCATCAGCCAAAGAGAATGATGTTTATTCCAGAAGAGTTTGCAAAGCCTGGAAATGCTGTAGATTAGGTGCGTGTTTTCAACAATATGACAGACGAGCAGCTGCATTGGATGCTTGAATGGTTCCTAGTAGTGAGTTCATCATCAGATCAAAGGGAACTACTCACTTGGTGCTGATCGGGCTACGGTGCATATACCATTGTGCTCTTATAAGGGTAATGAGGCAAGATGGAATAAAACAAGTCATACCTTGGGTTTCCAACATGTTCCAGTACAACGAAGATTTAAATGGAGATGTCATCACATTTAAGTTCGAAGCACAACACATGTGGAACCAAAAGATCATCGTGGAAGGAGAAACCATTGAGCCAGAAAGGTATCACGCCGGCCATATGTACTGCTATCTATCATGGTTAGAAGACAACGTAGCTGGGGACGTCAATCCAGGAATCAATCTAAAAGATAGGATCATAGATGAAATGGTTGAGACATAGGTGAAGTACAAGAGGTTACACAAAAGGGTGTTCGAATCCGAAGCTAAGCA
>AWOL01S0009023.1:13196-28685 GCA_000715115.1 Nicotiana otophora
AATCTAAAGAGATTAAGCTCTTCATTCCGGCAAGAATATGTGCATGAATAAATTTGGCAAATCTGTAGAGGTAAATCGAGTGAGATCTCTTAATAGATATCGTGTCATGATTTCTCTTTATCGAATATTAATAAATTAATTGTATATATCTTTCCACATCCTAGGATAGATAATTGGTTCTAACTATTTTACTTACCTTTTATTGTGTTTCCGCATTGTAGTAATCTCCTCCTTTTGACTCATCACATTATCTAAAAAGCATTCTGTTCTACTAAGTTTTCTCTACACCCCTTCATATTTATTAGTCTCCATCTCTCTAACTCATTAACCAAGTTGCATAGTAGACTTAATCTTTCCTTTTTTGCTATGCTTGTATTCCAGAAACCGTTTTTAGATCTTCAATATCACGAAGATATTTACCAACAATGCCCCCAGAGTTTCTCTCACGCGCAACCCAAACATACACCATTAATTATCTCGATTATATTACTGAATTTCAATCCATCTTCCCATGTTTATCCAAATCAAAAACTTTTACAAATGCTATAATGTTCATGAATCCCACCAATCCTGTTTAAATTCAACTATGCATACCCGGAGTGACCCATGAAGTTCCACAAAGGATGAACCTTTACAGGATTATTAAATTCTTTCGCAGTCCATTTCTTTTTTAGATTTTTCTACTTTGTAGCTATACACACTCTATTAGATTCAACCGAGATACAGGCTACTGTTGCCATTCAGGGCAAAATTATAGCACCATCCTTTCATGTAATTGGCTCATTGAGTTGGGGTGGCAGATCATCTTTAGTACTTTTGCGAGGAGATTGTGCTACTATGTTCTCTGAATTTAGCTTTTATTTTCTAGGAGGCTCTACAACACCATCAACAATCATATTTACTGACTACTGTTTTAATAGATTGATTCTTTTTTCTAAAAATTTCCCGGAGCTGCCTCTATATTTCAAAAGGAGTCATCCCTAACATCTCGGTTAGAACTCAAGAATGAATAGAATGTGACTCTACTCCATAGAATGTACTGATTAACAATCACTTTCATCTTTCATTTAAAAGATCAAAGTGAACGTCATAGGACATTAATAAACTTGTCATATAACATGATAAGATGAAGTTATAGCAGTAAATACGCGCACGCAAATGCATATCGACACTCATTTTCAACAACCATCCTTTTCTTTGATGTTTTACCTAAATCAAATTAATCGGCATTTTGGAAAGTATTAAGCATTTACACCTATTACAGTGAGCGTGAGCCTAAAGGAGAAACGTCAATTAGATTTACAGACTACAATTATATTAATCAAAAAGAATTAGACGATGAAACAGAAAGTACAATAGAAAATAATGAACTTATGAATGTAGAAATAACACAAAATGATTTTGATGTAGATTTAGCATTAGAAAAAGCAAGAGAACTCACAAAAAAGAATAAAAATAAAACTTTCCAATGTAAAGGATGTATATTAGGAAAATTATCTTTAAAAGAGACTGAAGAACATTTTAAAAAATGTGAATTAAGAACAGATAATAAAGGATATAGAGATGAAGTAATATCATAAAAGAAACTAGAAAATTTTAAAAACAAATTAGAAGAATTACAGGATAGTTATGACACTGAAGAAACAGACTCCTTTATAAGTCAAAATGAATTAATGGAATCAACTAGTTCTAGCCCTAGTCCTTTTCAAAGAACAACTCAACAATATAATATAGACAATAGTACAGGAAATGTACCTAGAAAAAGAGTATACAGAATAGCACAAGAAATAGAAACAGAAAACGTAAAACCAGTAGGAAAAAGAATGCCTATAGAAGAACCTATCCAATTACAATAAGGAGGTAGTAAAGGAAAAATTTTAAATATAGCAGCTCATGATCCACAAATGTGGAATTCAGTATTAGATCTTTGGAAGAGGATAGTAGTAGCCGACTATCTAGAAACATATAATGAGACAGATGCAGAAACAATGTATAAATACATGAAAACTTTCTTAGGAGAATCAACAAAAGGATTATGGGAAGCATATAAGTCAGAATTTCAACAAGAATTCCAAGCTTTAATAGCAATGGGACCAAACCCTTACAATTTTACAAATAAAATACATAGTTTAATGACATGAGAAGATCCAAATAGTGGATTAGTTATATTACAAAAGAATGCACTAATAAAACTAGAACAATTAAGTATAAGTAGTTGGCATCATATAAAGAAATTTTTAAATGAGTATTTTTATTATTGTACTATTAGTGGAAATGCGTTTGACCAAGACTTAGGTAAAAAATTATTCAATAAATTACCAGGAGTTTTAGGTAGAGAAATAGAAGATAGATGGTATAAAAGAGATGGAGTAATACAAAATCCAAATGCAAAATGGTCAATTGGACATAAAATACAACATATAATGGAAATATTTACAAGAATAATGTACACATATACAAATACAAAAATAATTAAAACAAAATGACATGGGTTTTTGTAAAAATGTTATATATACAACTCAAAGTTATGATAAAGACAAGTATAAAAGGAAGAAATATAAAAAATATAGGCCTCAATACAATAAAGGATATAATAGAAAGGGCTATTATCTTAGAAAATCATCAGCTAGGAAACCTTATCTAGATAAAAATAGACATGTTAGAAAATATAGAACGGAAAGAAATTATAAAAATAAACTAGAATATTTCACTTGTGGAAGTATAGAACATTTGGCAAATACTTGTCCAAAAAGGATTAATAGTAAGACAAGAAATTCACAATTAATAGAAGATTTTCAAGAAACATTAATACATGTAGACGAATATATGTTAGATAATGAAAGTATATATTCTATAGTAATCATTGATATAGAAGAACAAAATAAGATAGATTCTTCCGATTCATAGGAAGAAGAATTAATAAATGAAATAGGAATGAAAAATTTGAATTTAGAAGAAATACAAGCAAGTACATTAGTAAATATATCTGAAGAGTGTAATCATGAGTTTGAAGGGAATAAAAGATTAGATAGTAATCAGTGTTGTATATGTAAATGATACCCCAGTAAAAGTAAAAGGGCTAAGTGTAAACTATGTTATCTAGAAGGATGTATCATATGCATAGAAAAAGAATATAAAATAAAATTAGAAAAGAAAGATAACGAAATAGGTCATCCAAACATAGATTCTACATTCAATCTAAGAATAATTACATTAGAAATAAGGATAAATGAATTAGAAAAAAGAATACAAAAATTAGAAAAAGAGAAGAAAATACTAGAAGACACTAAAGAACAAGATGAAGAAGAACAAGAACTAATGAGTGTAGAAGATCACGGCGTATTAATATGTAATGAAGATAAAAAATTAAGTACGATAAAAATACTTGCACGAATTAAAATAGAAGACTATGAGATAGAAACAATGGCAATAGTAGATTCTGGATGTACGAGATGTATAATAAATAAAAGAATAGTTCCAGAAGAATTAATTAAAACTTTAGACAAATCAGTCGCAGCAATGCAAATGGATGGGACACATAATATATATAAACATTATATAGATAAATCACAAATTAGTTTTGAAAATACATGTTTAGATTTCTATAAGCCTAGTTATAAGTTACATAAAATATGGGTAAGAGACTTAAATATAAATGCAGACTTTGTATTAGGATTATGTTTTATACTACAAAATAATGGTAGTTGTTTAATTAGTAGAGATGGTGTAATATATTTTAAGAATATTACCCATACCCCATGTCACGATCCAAAATCCCACTAGTCGTGATGGCACCTAACCCAACCCGTTAGGTAGCCAATTTTCAACTATCCAATTTCAATGAAATTAATTAAATGAAAATATCTAAAACCGATACATCTCCCCAAGAACTGGTAGTACAAATCATGAGCTTCTAAGAATAGAGTATACAAAGCGGAAATGAAATAAATGCATAGTCTGTTTGAATAATACATAAACAGAGCTTTTATAAATCTAAGGCTACCCTGAACAAGAGGCAGCTACAACAGGAACGCAGATACATCTTCAAATCCCGCAACCATCGAGCACAACAACAACAACAGCCAACATCTGCACGCAATGTGCAGAAATTTAGTATCAGTACAACCGACCCCATGTACTAAGTAAGTAACAAACCTAGCCATAGGTTGAAAGTAGTGACGAGCTTCTACCAAGGTCGGGTCCAAAACCAATAGTCTACAACAATCCATAACAACATAAAGCAAATAATACCAGAAGTAACCCAGGGATAAAATACTCAGCCAAATAATGATTTCAAAAATTATAGTTCTTCCTTTCAAATATCTCAGTGAAAATCCAAATTGTTTGCCGAAGTTTCTAATAATATAAATAGTTTGAAAACAATAAAGTTCTCCCAAAATCTTGTCAATAATAAATAAGATGTTTCATTTTTATTTCGGATAACCCGTGTAAAACAAATGCATCACTATGACCATCTGTCAAAAATGTGTGAGAAATCATGAATGATGTGATGTTGTTCAGCATGAGGAAAAATACATCTCCATGCGTGTATGTCATGTGTGCATGCCAATGCGATGCAATTTATAGATAAAATCATAAACAGCCCCTCAGGTAAACCTCACAGTCACTCGTGCCACTCGGGCATACCTCACAATCACTCTTGCCACTCGGGCATACCTCACAATCACTCTTGCCACTCGGGCATACCTCACAATCACTCATGCCTCCCAGTCACTCAGCACTTGGCACTCGCACTCTATAGGTACTTGCGCTCATTGGGGGTGTGTACAGACTCCGGAGGGGATCCTTCATTCCAAGCGCTATAATCTGCACGGACAACTCACGTGCGATAATAATAAAGTATGCTGCAGGCGGGCAGCCCCGATCCACACACATCCTCACCAATCAGGCCCTCGACCGATATAAAACATATTGCGGCGTGCAGCCCGATCCCATGAATATGTAACATGCTGCGGCGTGCAGCCTGATCCCATGAATATGAAACATAAATCAGGCCCTCGGCCTTACTCAGTCGTAAACCTCTCAAGCCACTCGGGCATCTCAATAAAACAGGGCATTCGGCCCAAAACATTTTTATACATCAAAATAGAGTCATAAAACTGAGTTATGATATGCAATGAAATGAATATGACTGAGTATGACTTTTCAATTTAACACAATAATTCACAACAATATGACCTCTATGGGTCCCAATAATATTGGCACATAGCCTCAACATGATTTGTAATATGCTTTTCAGCTCAATTTCTTACATAAAACTGCATGGAAATTACCAAGGTTATTTAACTATAAAATTCCACATAAACAATTATGTCACAATTTCTATAGTGCACGCCCACACGCCTAGCATGTGCGTCACCTCCCAACAATTCACAAAATACATATATTCAAGGTTCATACCTTCAATTCCAAGATTAGAAGAGTTACTTACCTCAATCCAAGCAAATTCTTTATTCCAATAAACCCTTTCCTCGTGATTCGGCCTCCGAACGCCTCGAATCTTAGTCAAAATAATTCGATACAATCAACACGAGGTATAGGAATCAATTCCATATGAAAATGCTAATTTTCCATAAAAATCTGAAATTTAGTTCAAAAGTTGCCCGTGGGGCCCATGTATCGGAACCCGACAAAAATTACAAAATCCGAATACCCGTTCCGATACGAGTCCAACCATACAAAAATTATCAAATTCCGATATCGGATTGACCTTCAAATCTTCATTTTATATTTTTGGAAGATTTTATAAAAATCTGACTGTTCTTCCATAAATTCACGGATTCATGATGTAAATGAATATGGAATCATGAAATATAATCAATATAGAATAAGTAACACTTATCCCAATGTTTTTCCTTGCACAATTGCCCAAGAATCGCCTAAACCGAGCTCCATAAACTCAAAAATGAGTAAAAATGGCAAGAACCCCATTTTTATAGACCCTCAGCTATTTCGGGCGTCACAGGTAGCGTGGGGCGCTGCTTGTGGCGCAGTTTCCAGCATCCCAAAATTCCCAGCGTTAGGGCTAGTGCCCCACGCTACCCTGGGCGCTCGCAGCGACGAAAACTCGTTACAGACACGAAAATAGGCATAACTCTCTCATACGATGTCTGAAGTCAACGATTCTTTTTGCTATGGCTCCGTAATTTCAATACGGATCTAATACTTCAATCAAAACTGAATTTGGAGCCCATTTGCTTAAGGTGATACTACATATTCTTGAATAATGACATCGAACATTCTAGGTTCGATGCCTAAACATAGCAAATCAATCCGGAATGAACTCAAATTTTGCGTACAGGTCATAAATGGCATAACAAAGATATTCCAATTTCAAAAATATGATTCCGACCTCGATATCAAAAGGTCAAACCCCGGTCAACCTTCCCAAAAATGCAACTTTCGGCATTTCAAGCCTAATTCCATTACGGACCTCCAAAAATATTTTCGGACACACTCCTAAGTCCAAAATCACCATACGGAGCTATTGGAATCATCAGAATTAAATTCCGAGGTTGTTTACACATACGTCGACATCCGGTCACTATTTTAACTTAAGCTTTAAACCTTGGAACTATGTGTTCCAATTCATTCTAAAATCTCACCGGACCCGAACCAAATTGCCCCGGCAAGTCACACAACAACTGTAAAACCCAATTTCAGAAGTAAATGGGGAAACGGGGTTGTAATACTCAAAACGACCGGCCGGGTGGTTACATTCTCCCCCAATTAAACATACGTTCGTCCTCGAACGTGCCAAGAGTTATTTCCAAGCCATCAAACCACTGTTCCATCTTACCACACACGTACCCGGGGGTGAACCCACGTCACCCTATCCTACATAGGTTTGACTACACAATGCAACTGAAAATCATTAACTTAACCTTAGCCCATAAACCTTGGAGTTTAATTTCCAACCTTTAAAATTTCTTTCAAGACATGAATCTTACATTTACATACTGTATAAGTCCGAATAAGCTGCATCGAGCAATAACTATAACCACGGATATAATCACCCAGCATATTACACAACTCGTATGTCCGTAGCACTATTCCTGATCGCAGTGACTACTTCAAAACAAACTGCATAGTAGTATTAAACCCATATCGAACCAAACCTCATCCCAAAACCTTCGTACACTGTTGATAATAAAAGAAACACGCAAAATAAACAAGTCACGGAGCTCTCTCGCCCCAACCAGAACCATAATCGCTTTTTGAGCCGACTATCAATATTATCCTCCCTAACATACGGTAATCAAACATGATAGTACCCATTCGAGGTCCAATGACCTTATATTACTAAACACAACTATTTCCACAGACATGCCGCACCAATATAACTCAGAGCCACAACCTGTGCCATCTGTGCACCAATACGCAACAATTCAAATGTACTCAGTCATGAAAAATGACTCAAATGAGAGAACTGCCCCGCAATAGTAATAAGTACTGCCACAACGAAATGCTGAAAATTCATCATACACCATAGAACCATCACCCGATTCTAACACAAGGTTCATACCTTAACATAGCTCCGCCGTAATGTGTGTCCCCATCCAAACGTTGGTCCATATAATATACCTCGAGCCACCCTGCTCAAAATCAATAACCACGGAGAGGCAAATGACAAAAATGCCACACAAAACCTGAAAGAACATAACCATTACACAATCGATCATGCAATACCCAAATACTCATCATGCTCAAATTTCACTATAAAACTCAAATAGGACCGCACCATCTGTGCACATAACCAATGAATCACAACTCCTCATAGCATGAAGGAGCAACTCACAGATCATTTAAGAACACGAATAAGCTCAACATCAACCGAATGACACATCCCTCAACAATAGCAGTATGGAGCCAACCATTCCAGCTTGGTGTAGAATACACATCTTAATTGGGCCTACCAATGGACCAAAAACTCAATTCGGGTTACCCACAAATAGATAAAAGTTCTTTCGAAACTCCATAATGACTGAATCATAACACATTCTATCATCTGGCTAGCTCCGGCCACCACTTCAAAATCCATAACCATGAAACAATCCGCTCTTGAGAACTCTCAATCTCCAAATCCATAGAACACGCGAATCACCATATTTGATTCCATCTCCACCGCCCGAATGTCTAACACCTCTCTAATACAAGATCATCTCACGAGAAATACTTTAAAAAATTCTTCCGTGCCACTTGTCAAAATTTGAATATCAGCATTCTATCAACAGTGTGAGTACCGCAATACCAATTTATACATCTATAAGTCAAAATACAGTGCACCTTCTGAAGTCCGCTTCCTTCTCATACAACACCAAGTAGTAATAGTATTCATCTAGACATCGAAAAATGTTCATGCCTCTAAGAATTTATGACCTCCCTTTCAAGGCTAAACAGTGACCTTGCACACGCCAACCTTAATCCCACACAACTCACCGCATCTATTATGACATCATGTGACAAGCACAAGGATCCCATTATCAACTTTGAGTCACCAATAATTTACATACCCTTTTAGTTAGAAACATTTCTCTTGCTTCTTTCCAGGAGGAAATCACAATACATAACACGTTCTCCACACCGGTAGAAACCATCAAGAATTCTTTGGAATCCATTTGCACAACCAAGCCACCAGGACCGTATCTCTCCAACTCATCCACGCCACGCAGGTCACAAAACCCAAGAATATTACCACCAAAATATCTGTAAAGTCTTACCACGTCGTAATTACCCAAATGACTGATCCTACCATTACTATACTGGTCCAGTCTACTACCCAGTTGTCCTATTTCACCGAGTCCGTTCCGAATTTGCCTCCACATTGATACTCCTCCTTGCTAAAACACCACGATCTTTAACCATAACTCACCCCACAACCTAACATAGAACCACAATGCCCTACGAGCCATAAGCAACTGTACTCTTCTTAAGAACATTCAAAACTACTACAACTGTAACCCTTACTCTAAGAATACCTTATGTGAATTTGAAATTTTTCTTCTTACCTTCTTTATACAAAAGTGTAGAATCCATAGTTATACAGAATTTCCGCAAGTCTAGGCACCATCAAACGAAAATCTTAGATTTTATCCATACGCGAGTCCGGAAACATTCTCAATTACTATATATAATTCTCAAACCCACTGGAATTTTCTCGGGAGTCACCCACTTTGCTCACATCTAATTGCACCGCCCAAATGGGCCAAAAAGACACGTGCCCCATTAGCACCACAACACTCAAAGAAGTAACTCTACTTTAACACCACGTATCAAATTCATACTCCGTGCGCACTAAATCATTCACCAATAACAACTCACTCATCCCGCGAATTTTAGTTACTCATACGTGAAATATAATCCTTATCCAGGAACTTCCTTATTCGAGTCATCCTCGATCTCAACTTCTGCAAGTCATAGCTAACCCACAAGTATGCCTAAGACCAAAATTAAAATTTAACACCTAACCATGAAATCAAATGGTCAATAGCAGACTCCCTCACTTGGCTCAAAGCTATAGATTAAAACATTCCATAACTCACAATACCAATACTCTCTTACTGCCATAATGCCACAGTCAGTCCAACGAAACTTCTTCCCAAGTTCATACAATGCCAACCATAAAAATACCTCAATCATCCGCTAAGCTCGTATTCATCCTCTTAACACACAAGTCAACTTTCTCAAGCAGATTCAGATTCAAATCTCCACCCATAAACCCCATCGGCAGAAAAGAAACTCTCCACTCACATCATAAAAAATACTCCTACATAGATTACTCCGCAGGGGATGATCCACCTGCTTAGCCTCAAACTGGTATCTTGTTATACCCTTTCGCATTCACAATTACTATGCAATCACTTAGTCTATCTGAGTCCAAACTCATTAACCAGACGTGAGAATTTAGTTTTACCCCAAAATTTAACAATGTGAAAGATCCTTCAAAACATTCACACTCGGGACTGTACACCACATAGAAAAACAAAATCAATCACCCAATGACCTTTCCTTTACATATGAAGGAAACACTTCTCGTTATGTTCAAATCGTTTTAACACATCCCGCGGTCACAGCATACCCATCATACCGCTCATCGAGCAACAAATTCCACTGTAGGGTCATTATTGGACATATGAGTCCAATTGTACAAGTTATAACTGAAGCTACCTAGCTTAAACTACGGTCTAACCATGGCCTCATGTACTCCAGACTGGACCATCACCAAAACACAGAATACACAACTGATACCGAGCGCTCATGTGTGCATACGAGTACGTGGAGGGAATTCAAAGAGTTATATTTCAAGCTGAATCAATTCCGCACGATAAGTATGGACATCATCATACCGATCCGCAAGACTCTACTAGACACTTGCTCATGACTTGTAGAACCTATGAACCTAGGGATCTGATACCAACTTGTCACGACCCAAAATCCCACTAGTCGTGATGGCACCTAACCCAACCCGTTAGGTAAGCCAATTTCCAACTATTCAATTCCAATGAAATTAATTAAAAGAAAATATCTAAAACCGATACATCTCCCCAAGAACTGGTAGTACAAATTATGAGCTTCTAAGAATAGAGTATACAAAGCGGAAATGAAATAAATCCATAGTCTGTTTGAATAATACATAAACAGAGCTTTTATAAATCTAAGGCTACCCTGAACAAGAGGCAGCTACAATAGGAACGCAGGTACATCTTTAAATCCCGCAACCATCAAGCACAGCAACAACAACAACCAACATCTACATGCAATGTGCAGAAGTGTAGTATCAGTACAACCGACCCCATGTACTGAGTAAGTAACAAACCTAGCCATAGGTTGAAAGTAGTGACGAGCTTCTACCTAGGTCGGGTCCAAAACCAATAGTCCACAACAATCCATAACAACATAAAGCAAATAATACCAGAAGTAACTCAGGGATAAAATACTCAGCCAAATAATGATTTCAAAAATTATAGTTCTTCCTTTCAAATATCTCAGTGAAAACCCAAATTGTTTGTTGAAGTTTCCAATAATATAAACAGTTTGAAAACAATAAATTTCTCCCAAAATCTTGTCAATAATAAATAAGATGTTTCATTTTCCTTTCGGATAACCCGTGTAAAACAAATGCATCACTATGCCCATCTGTCAAAAATGTGTGAGAAATCATGATTGATGTAATGTTGTACAGAATGAGGAAACATACATCTTTATGCCTGTATGTCATGTGTGCATGCCAATGCGATGCAATTTATTGATAAAATCATAAACAGCCCCTCGGGCAAACCTCACAGTCACTCGTGCCACTCGGGCATACCTCACAATCACTGTTGCCACTCGGGCATACCTCACAATCACTCTTGCCACTCGGGCATACCTCACAATCACTTTTTCCACCCGGGCATACCTCACAATCATTCATGCCTCCCAGTCACTCAGCACTCAGCACTCGGCACTCGAACTCAGTAGGTACCTGCGCTCACTGGGGGTGTGTACAGACTCCGGAGGGGATCCTTCATCCCAAGCGCTATAATCTGCACTGACAACTCATGTGCGATAATAATAAAGTATGGTGCAGGCGGGCAGCCCCGATCCACACTCATCCTCACCAATCAGGCTCTCGGCCTCACTCAGTCATAAGTATGCTGCAGGGGGCAGCCCCGATCCACACTCATCCTCACCAATCAGGCTCTCGGCCTCACTCAGTCATAAGTATGCTGCAGGGGGCAGCCCCGATCCACACTCATCCTCACCAATCAGGCTCTCGGCCTCACTCAGTCATAAGTATGCTGCAGGGGGCAGCCCCGATCCACACTCATCCTCACCAATCAGGCTCTCGGCCTCACTCAGTCATAAGTATGCTGCAGGGGGCAGCCCCGATCCACACTCATCCTCACCAATCAGGCTCTCGGCCTCACTCAGTCATAAGTATGCTGCAGGGGGCAGCCCCGATCCACACTCATCCTCACCAATCAGGCTCTCGGCCTCACTCAGTCATAAGTATGCTGCAGGGGGCAGCCCCGATCCACACTCATCCTCACCAATCAGGCTCTCGGCCTCACTCAGTCATAAGTATGCTGCAGGGGGCAGCCCCGATCCACACTCATCCTCACCAATCAGGCTCTCGGCCTCACTCAGTCATAAGTATGCTGCAGGGGGCAGCCCCGATCCACACTCATCCTCACCAATCAGGCTCTCGGCCTCACTCAGTCATAAGTATGCTGCAGGGGGCAGCCCCGATCCACACTTATCCTCACCAATCAGGCCCTCGACCGATATCAAACATGCTGCGGCGTGCATCCCTATCCCATGAATATAAAACATAAATTAGGCCCTAGGCCTCATTCAGTCATAAACCTCTCAAGCCACTCGGGCATCTCAGTAAAATAGGACATTCGGCCCAAAATATTTTTATGCATCAAAATAGATTCATAAAACTGAGTTATGATATGCAATGAAATGAATATGACTGAGTATGACTTTTCAATTTAATACAATAATTCACAGCAAAATGACCTCTGTGGGTCCCAATAATACTGGCACATAGCCTCAACATGATTTGTAATATGCTTTTCAGCTCAATTTCTTTAACACATAAAACCACATCTAAAATACCAAGTTTATTTAATTATAAAATTCCACATAAACAATTATGTCACAATTTCTATAGTGCACGCCCACACGCCCGTCACCTAGCATGTGCGTCACCTCCCAACAATTCACAAAATACATATATTCAGGGTTCATACCCTCAACTCCAAGATTANCAAAATAATTCGATACAATCAACACGAGGTATAGGAATCAATTCCATATGAAAATGCTAATTTTCCATAAAAATCCAAAATTTAGTTCAAACATTGCCCGTGGGGCCCACGTATCGGAACCCAACAAAAATTACAAAATCCGAATACCCGTTCCGATACGAGTCCAACCATACAAAAATTATCAAATTCCGATATCGGATTGACCTTCAAATATTCATTTTATATTTTTGGAAAAGTTTATAAAAATCTTATTGTTCTTCCATAAATTCACGGATTCATGATGTAAATGAATATGGAATCATGCAATATAATCAATATAGGATAAGGAATACTTACCCCAATGTATTCCCGTGAAAATCGCCTAAACCGAGCTCCATAAACTCAAAAATGAGTAAAAATGGCAAGAACCCCGTTTTTGTAGACCCTCAGCTGTTTCGGGCATCACAGGTAGCGTGGGGCGCTGCTTGTGGCGCAGTTTCCAGCATCCCAAAATTTCCAGCGCCAGGGCTAGCGCCCCACGCTACCTAGGCGCTCGCGGCGACAGAAAATCGTTCCAGATACGAAAAGATGCATAACTCTCTCATACGATGTCCAAATTCAACGATTCTTTTTGCTATGGTTCCGTAATTTCAATACGGATCTAATAAATTAATCAAAACTGAATTTGGAGCTCATTTGCTTAAGGTGATACCACATATTCTTGAAGAATGACATCGAACATTCTAGGTTCGATCCCTAAACATAGCAAATCAATCCGGAATGAACTCAAATTTTGCGTACAAATCATAATTGGCATAACAAAGCTATTCCAATTTCAAAAATATGATTCTGACCTCGATATCAAAAAGTCAAACCCCGGTCAACTTTCCCAAAAATGCAACTTTCGGCATTTCAAGCCTAATTTCACTACGGACCTCCAAAAATATTTTCGGACACGCTCCTAAGTCCATAATCACTATACAGAGCTATTGGAATCATCAGAATTAAATTTCGAGGTCGTTTACACATAAGTCGACATCCGGTCACTATTTTAACTTAAGCTTTAAACCTTGGAACTAAGTGTTTTAATTCATTCCAAAATTTTACCGGACTCGAACCAAATTGCCCCGACAAGTCTTACAACAACTGTAAAGTCCAATTTCAGAAGTAAATGGGGAAACAGGGTTGTAATACTCAAAATGACCGGTTGGATCGTTATACCCCAGTACAAACAATAAATACAGGAACTAAAATAAGAACAAGACTAAAAACAGATCAGAAAAAGCTACAAGAAAAGCAAAAAGAATGTTGCAAAGAATGTAGAGACAAAAATACATGTTGTAAGATAGAAGAAGAATCTAAAGACCTAATATTAGAAGATAATCAAGATATATTAGAAAAATATTACACTTTAATAGATGTTGAAACAGATTTATATAATTTTAGATCGGGAATAGAAAAAATAGGAATAATAAAAAATCAAAAAGATTTAGATAACATAATAAAAATATTAGACGAAATAGAAATAATAGGAGAAAAACCCTTAAAACATTGGGAAAATAATAAAGTTATATATAAATTAAATATAATAAACCCAGAATATATAATTAAAATAGCCTCAATAGAAGCCACAAACCAAGATCTAGAAGACTTTAAAATCCAAATAAAAGAACTTATGAATTTAGGTGTAATTAGACGATCTACATCTAAACATAGGTTAGCCTCTTTTATGGTAAGAAATCATAGCGAAATAGTAAGAGAAAAAGCAAGAATGGTAATAAATTATAAAAGATTTAATGATAATACCAAATAGATGGATATAAATTACCTGATAAAACAGAACTAATATATAGAATACAAGGAAAAAAGATATTTAGTAAATTTGATTGTAAATCAGGATATTGGCAAGTAAAAATGCATGACGAGAGTATAGAATGGACAACATTCACTTGCCCTGAAGGGCATTTTGAATGGCTAGTAATGCCATTTGGACTAAAGACAGCACCACCAATTTTTCAAAGAAAAATGGATAGTATATTTGGAGAATATAAAAGATTTGTTTTAGTATACGTAGACGATATATTAGTATTTAGCAAAAATATTAAAGAACATTTAGGACATTTACAAACAGTCTTTAGATTATTTGTCGATAATGGAATAATAATTAGTAAAAAGAAGATGGAACTATGTAAGAATTATATAAAATTTTTAGGAGTAGTATTAGGGGATGGAAAAATTAAATTACAACCCCACATAGCTAAAAAAGCTTTAGAAATTCCAGATAAATTAGATAATATTAAAGAATTATAGAAGTTTTTAGGAATAGTAAATTATGCAAGAAGTTTCATAAAAGATTTAGGAAAAATAGCAGGACCTTTATATGCTAAGACAGGCTCTACAGGACAAAAACATTTTAATTCAGAAGATATAAAATTAGTACAAAAAATTAAAGAAAAAAAAATATTCCTGACCTAAACATGCCGTTAGAAACAGACTACTTAATTATAGAAACAGATGGAAGTTTTGAAGGATGGGGAGCAGTATTAAAAGCAAAAACCAATAAATATAAAGATAAAAATGAAGAAAAAATATGTGCCTATCAAAGTAGTAAATATAAAGAAAAAGGAAATATGAGTAGTATAGATACAGAAATATTAGCTGTAATCTATGGATTAAATAGTTTTAGATTATATATATTAAATAAATCAGAAGTATTAATTAGAACTGATTG
>AWOL01S0009023.1:30635-40882 GCA_000715115.1 Nicotiana otophora
TAAAGAAAAAATAAAAAATATTCCTGACCTAAACATGCCGTTAGAAACAGACTACTTAATTATAGAAACAGATGGAAGTTTTGAAGGATGGGGAGCAGTATTAAAAGCAAAAACCAATAAATATAAAGATAAAAATGAAGAAAAAATATGTGCCTATCAAAGTAGTAAATATAAAGAAAAAGGAAATATGAGTAGTATAGATACAGAAATATTAGCTGTAATCTATGGATTAAATAGTTTTAGATTATATATATTAAATAAATCAGAAGTATTAATTAGAACTGACTGCGAAGCTATAGTTAGATTTCACCAAAAAATAAATGAGAAAAATAGTAGCAGACGAAGATGGTTAAATTTTATTGATACTATATCAATATATAACCTAGTATTTGAACATATTAAAGGAAAAGATAATAATTTAGCAGACCAATTAAGTAGATTAAAGATTACTGTTAATTAATAAGTATATTGTATTTACAGCATGAGACCAACAGCCCCCAAGACTGGAGACAAGGGAAAAGGCATCAACGCCTCACCCACAGACACGTATTCTCAGACAATGTTAGGTAATCTTTTATTTAAACCACAGGCATCAGTAGAACAAGCTAGTATACATAGAATATATTTTGGAAAACATAATCTAATATTTTTTCTACCTATATGTCCTTTAGAATATTATCAGAATATGTCATAGACAGACCACAAAGGTGTTTGATAGATAATTTATGGATAGCTTATAATAAAAACGACACTAAATACTTTACAGCAGCCCTTAATACTTTAGGATAATTTTTCACAAACAAAAACCAAGAAAAAAGATTTAAATATTATGTAGTTATACATGGCAAGAAAAATAGTATTTTTCAAACATGGTTGGAAGTATTAGATTCTATTAAAGATTTTGAAAAACCCTTATTCAAAGGTTTCAACGACTTTACTGAAGCATTAGACTATGCAAGAGGAATATTAAGACCAAATTATTATATCTCCCCAGCTCTTAGATAAAATCCGGAAAAAACACCCCAATATAATATCCAAAAAGACACAGACAAAATAATTTTTTGTGACCATTATTCTTCATTGACGGAAGCTTTCAAAAGACTCAACCAAAAGAATGAATCCCAACAACAAGAAAAATCAAGAATGATGGAGCAGATAAAGGTATTAGAACAGAGACTTCAAGCAATAAAGTTTGAGCTAGTACATTCTCAGACCCAAGAAGTCTCTCATTTGAGTACTCCATCTCAAAACAAAATGGATGAGAAGGGTGTGCATTCCCTACTGAATGCAATAAAATCCACTGTATTGGATGAAGATACAGCTAGTCCGGTTTAAACGGTAGCCAGTAAAGACTTATCAAATTCGTTGATGGCTGTCACTTTGCTAAAAAGTGAAGAAGAAGGATCATCAAGCCAGTTAAGAAGAAGACTACCAAAAATATTTATACAAGGAGAAGTATTAAGAAAAAAAGGGAACAACTTCCAAAAAGAAAAAAAATGAAAAAATAGAAATTATTGTTAAACAAACATTGGAGAAGTTTTTTCAAGACAAAGATAAGCAAGACAAACATATTATTAAAAATCCTAGCCCAGTAAGAAACAGTCCAAGTCCTAGTCCAGAAATGTCCCAAAGATCAGGAGAAGATGGTAATTACGAAGACGAAAACTATTATCAAGATGCGCAAGACCCAAACGAACATTCAGAGATGAGCTTTGATTCAGTAGCACTACACAATCTTGACACATAAAAATACAAGAAGTGCTATCTCATATAAGAGTACCATAATACAACTAGCAAAAAGAGAAATGACATAAAGTAAGTAATACGGAGACATGTGAAAAAAAAGACTGAAAATAGCTGAAGAAGACTTGACTTGAGACAAAGCTGAAAGAGACTTGCAACAAACTTAGAAAATAATCAATGAGTGGAGAAAATAATTGCAAAAAGACAAATAAAAGAGAATCATTTCTGTTCAAGCCATGTGACGATGGGGCCCAAAAGAAGTACCCGACAAGGCTGAAAAGAAAAATTCTAAAAGAGTTTAGAGTCCGTTTTTAAATCCGCACAAAGATTTCAGCTATAAAAGGAGGAGAGACTGAAGAAAGAAGATGGAACGAAGAGAAGCAATCAGAAGGAAAAACACAAACCCCTCTTCTTTCAACCGTTCCCTCTCAAACCCTCTCTATAAAATATTTCTGTATGTATGATATGTTAGCTCCTATGCTAAGTCTGTAAGATAAATAAATCCTATGTTCTGGTGTGCAAGTGTTTATTTTCAAGTCCAGTAAAACTCTTTCGGGTTCACCGAAAGGGAAATCTCTCTTCTATAATCATGTAAGTTACTGTTTAATAAATTATGACTGCTTATTCCCCTTATTAAGTTATTCATATTATGTTTATATTTCATATCATGTCTATATTTAATATTTTGTAAATATTTATAAAATCACTCTAAGTATATGGTTATTTTCTGTCACGACCCAAAATCTAAAAAGGCCGTGATGGCGTCGGACACCACTATCAGGCAAGCCAACCATAATCAATTAACTTAATTACCCATTTTAGTATTTTTGAAATAAAAATTTTCTTTAATAAAATTGTAGAGATAAAACTCATAGAGTAAATGATAAATATTTTTGCAGCTAAATTTCTAAACAATTCACAACCATTCCAAAAACCCGGTGTCACAAGTGTATGAGCATTTATTAGGAAATTAAAAATAAAATACAACATCTGTCTAAACTACCAATTAGACAAGAAGAATATAATAACTCTGAAAGAGACTCTGTTAGCTGCAGATCGTAATATAGAATGCAGCTCACCTATGTCCCCACAATTATTAACCACACCCCTACGCCCACAAGGCCGCTATACATATATGTACCAGCATAATAAAATGTGCAGCAAGTGCAGTATGAGTACGAAAATAACGTGTACCCAGTAAGTATCAAGCCTAATCTCGAAGTGGTAGAGACGAGATAGCCGACTTTGACACTCACTATGGGTCAATAATAATAATTGGAATAAATTATAATTATTCAAATCAGCATGGTTCAGAGAGTTAACAATAATGTTATTCAATTAGCAGAAATAATAAGAATCCTTCAAATGCAACAATTTTCCAATTTATTAATTAAATCATGCAATTTCAATAAAACTTCTAATTTATCAAATAACTTTACAAGCTGCAATTCAATTTAAATAAATTTTTCAATTTATCAATTCGTCTCATTTACAGGAATAACAATAATTCCTTAACAAGCAGGAATAATAATTCATTAAATTTCAAAGATTTTCAATTTATCAATTAGCTTCGCAAACTGAAATAAACTATTAAGGTATTGTGTAATTATTATTATTAAGCACGATTTCTGCCGAGGATGTATGGCCCGATCCAGAGATGCATCTATCCTGCCGAGGCATTCGGCCCGCTCCACAAGAAAGGAGGATATCTTCTTATGTACCTCCGGAAGGAGAGTATATTTATTATGAGATAAATTTGGGAGGAGAACAATTTCTTTTAACAATTAATTGATTTAAATAGAAAATCAAGCATATGAGATTTCTATCCTTTAATATCTTTATCTAACAATTCACAATATATTTATATATATAAATTAATTTTAATTAATCAAGTAATGCAATTTACACAAGTAATTCATGCTTTGAGTTCTAAACTACCCGGACTTTAGCATTTATAGTAGCTACGCACGGACTCTCGTCACCTCGTGAGTACGTAGCCCACGCAATTAGCAAACAATTATTCAATTTAATCCTTACGGGGTAATTTTCCCCCTCACAAGATTAGACAAGAGACTTACCTCGTCTCAAAGTCCACTTTCCAATTATCGCGTCGCGTAAAATTTTCGATTCCATGCCGAAAAATCCGAAACTATCCAAAAGTTATATAAAACAATTAATATATGTTCAATAAATTCAAAATGTATCTATTAAATAAATTACCTTATCCAAAATGGTAAAATTCCTAAAATTCACCTCGGGCCCACGTGCCCGGATTTTGGAAATTTCCGGAGGGAATCGTTACCCATAATCTCAAGAACTCAAATATATAATTTTCATCCAATTCCATAACCATTTCCGTGGTGAAAAATCAAAAATACCAATTTCTAGGTTTTTCTTCAAAACTCCAACTTTCTATAAGTTTTCATGTCTAAATCCATATATAAACCATGTATTTAACTTGCAATAGGTGTGAATTAACTTACCTCCAAGTTGCTAGGTGAATGCTCCTCTTAAGAAGCTCCCAAGATCGTCCAAGAATAAAGAAATGAGCAACAATGCTCAAATCCCCGCTTTAAACACTCACTGCCCAGCGATCATCACGCCCGCGGAAAATTTTTCGCACCTGCGGCTTCGCACCCGTGATGGATTTTTCGCACCTGCGGCTTCGCACCCGCAATGGATTTTTTGCACCTGCGGCTTCACACCCGCAATGGAGTTTTCGCACACGCGGCTTCTCACCCGCGATGAATTTTGTGCATCGCGGTTTCGCACCCGAGATGGATGTTTCGCATCCGCGGCTTCACACCCGCGATGGAATTTGCGCACCCACGGTGGATTATTTACACCCACGATCACACCAGATATCAGCTGCCTCAACTCTTCTTCAAATTCCAAATTCGATCCGTTAACCACCCGGAATCCATCCGAGGCCCTCGGGACCTCAACCAAATATACCAACTAGTCTTACAACATCATACAAACTTATTTGAAACATCAAATCACATAAAATACCGCTAAAACCACGAATTATGCTCCAATTCAAGCTTAATGAAACTTAAAATTTCCAACTTCTACATTCCATGTCGAAACCTACCAAATCAACTCCGATTGACCTCAAATTTTGCATACAAGTCATAAATGACATAACAGAGCTATGAAAAGTTTCGGAACTGTATTCCGACTCCGGTATCAAAAATTCAACTCCCCGGTCAAGCTTCTAAACTTAAATTCTTGTTTTAGCCATGTCAAGCCTAATTTCACTACGGACTTTCAAATAAAATTCTGATCACGCTCCTAAGTCCAAAATCACCATACAGAGCTGTTGGAATCATCAAAATTCTATTCCGGTGTCGTTTGCATATAATTCGACATCCGGTCACTATTTGAACTAAAACTTTTTAATTGTTTCATCAAAATTCCATATCTCGGGCTAGGGACGTCAGAATTTGATTCCGGGCATACGCCCAAGTCCCAAATCACTATACGGACCTACCGAAACCGTCAAAACACTGATCCGAGTCCGTTTGCTCAAAGCATTGACCAAAGTCTGAACCAAAACACTGAATCAAGTGTTCCGATTTCAACCCAAACACTTTCGAATCCCGGACCAACCATCCCCACAAGTCATAAATCATTTAAAGCACATACGGGACGTTTTATTTAGGGGAATGAGGTTCTAAAAGTTAAAACGACCGGTTGGGTCGTTACATTCTCTCCCACTTAAATATACATTCGTCCTCGAACGTGCTAAGGAATGTTCCGGAGTTGTCCAAAATAATAGTTTAACACTTCGAGCAACTACTCGTGCTACCACACCCAATTGAGCATATTGGCTCGAGCCAATCTGAAGATTCTCCCCTTTATTTAGGCAAATAGCCTTAGAGCCCAAATTCTAACATCCAGAATTCTCCACCGTGCCTGTTTCCAACCTATGAATGTCATATCAATCACTACACGATGCACCAATACAGGATTGCAGACCTTTGCTGAATTTAGACCATGCACCGCATCATTCACATGACTATAATAACATCTTCCGATAACAATATCCAAAATTCCACGAATCTGATGTTCACAACACACCTCATGATACCTATAATTCCTGTTCCAACTCTTGAACTGCTTCCACGATGGAAGAAATGTGTAGAAATTCATAACCAACTGTTGAGTCAACATATTATTGAGTTTCTTCTTCTGAGAAGAACCATTGCCTCATTATGGACCAAATAATGGTATTTGCTCTTTATTATACTTCATATAATCCGATCATACTGATCCCGGATCCAATAACCTCGTCTCACTTAGTATAAGTTGGTCGGGTAATAAGCCACCTCAGACATGACAAAAAGTCTCATATGATGCCACAATGAGCTAATAAGCTAGGGACTCGATTGCGATACATAAGAAAAACAGACTATGGAAAGGATTACTGAACCCACGTGACTAATTAAACAACTGAAAAGGTTTCATGAACCTTCCTAAAACAATGGGACACAAAACACACAAAATAGAATATAGGGAACTGTACTCAACATCACACTGTTGCGGCGTGCAACCCGATCCGCACAAAAAGAATCTATAAGAAAATACTTACCGAACTAGAATGCTCATTATTTGCAAAATATCCGAACATCGGACACAAGCACGCCAAGTGCATAAACCCATCCTTGGAAGGACCTACAGCGCCATACGCTACAAAACTCAAGCACAACTAAGGTGCAATATATGATCTGAATCTCGAGAGCCATTGTCACGACCCAATTTTACCTATAGTCGTGATGGCGTCGGACACCACTGTCAGACAAGCCAACAATAAATACTAAATAAATTCTCATTTTAATATTTTTAAAGTCATAGTTGTTTCCCTCAATTAAATAGCAGAAGATGACATTTACCAAATACGTACTAATATCTTTAAAAATTTCCACTACAGTGCAACCCATAATCATCCCAAAACCCGATGTCACAAGTGCATGAGTATTTACTAGGGAATTAAAATAAAATATAGCATCTGTCTAGAATACAAATTAGACAGGAAAATATAATAACTCTGAAGGAGACTCTGTTAGCTGCGGACAGTAATATAGAATGCAGCTCACCTATGTCTCCACAATTATTAACCACACCTCTGCGCCCACAAGGCCGATATACATATATGTACCTGCGCAATAAAATATGCAGCAAGTGCAGTATGAGTATGAAAACAACATGTACCCAATAAGTATCAAGCCTAATCTCGAAGAGGTAGAGACGAGATGAACGACTATGACACTCACTATGGGTCAATAATATTAAATAATCATGAAAATAGAAATATTTATATCAACGTGATTCATAGAGTTAACAATAATTTTATTGAACCACCATAAGTAATTAAATTCCTTCAATTCCAATAATTCTCAATATATTAATTAAATTCCTTCAATTCAAATAATTTCTAATTTATTAATTAAATCATTCAATTTCAATAAAAATTCCAATTTATCAAATTGCTTTACAAGCTGCAATTCAATTTCAATAAATTTCCAATTTATCAAATAGCTTTACAAGCTGCAATTCAATTTCAATAAATTTCTAATTTATCAAATTGCTTTACAAGTTGTAATAAACTGTCCAAGTATCATGTAATTATTATTATTATTATTAAGCACGATTTCTGCCGAGGTCATACGACCCGATCCAGAGTTTCGTGTACACTGCCGACGGACGTGCGGCATGATCCATAGATGCATCTATCATGCCGAGGCGTTCGGCCCGCTCCACAAGAAATGAGGACATTTTCTTATGTACATCCGGAAGGAGAGTATATTCATTATAAGATAAATTCGGGAGGATAAATAATTTCTTTAAACAATTAATTAATTTAAACAGAAAATTAAGTATATGAGATTTTTATCTTTATTATATTTCCTAACAATTCACAATTTATATATCAAATAATTCAATTAAATAAAAAATACAATTTACACAAGTAATTCATGCTTTGTGTCCTAAACTATCCGGACTTTAGCATTAATAGTAGCTACGCACGGACTCTCGTCACCTCGTGCATACGTAGCCCCCACAATTAGCAACCATTATTAATTTAATAACCTATGAGGTAATTTCCCCCTCACAAGATTAGACAAGAGACTTACCTTGCTCCGAAGTTCCATAGCCGGCTCCCAAGCCTTTCAAATAACTCGACCGATGCCCAACGTTCCAAAACTCGCTTTCGCTTTATTAACATTCACAAGCTTTTAATCCTCCTCTGGCATCGTAACATTGAGTAAAATGCTCATACGCCACCAACAAATTGATATCTACAATTACAATCCCAATTACAATCAAAACATGACTCAAAAATATTTATCAATATCCATTTATGGCTCTCAAGTTGGCTACAAGCCTCCAGCTCAAATCGTCTAATAGGTTCACTTACTAGCACATTCAACTCCACTCTTATCATTCAATACCCATTTGAAGTCATCAATGATACTACATTAATTCTCCAACACCGCCAAATTACTATTCATCGTCTTCCTTAACCAACATTTCCAAAACATTCAATTTGGTGATTACTTAGTTGAATACTTCCAACTAAGTTAGAATATGATTCCATAGATTCATTGCATCCTTTAATTTCATTTCTAAGAACACTATTTATCTTTCCCTAATTTTCTCAAGAACACTATTCATGCCATGAACTAGAGTTTATGAAATCAATTATCCAACCATAACAACTTGAAACAAATATTAGAATTACTCTCACCGACTCATAAGAAATGAGCTTGAAGCATTAGTATTACTGTAACGACCCAACCGGTCATTTTGCCTTTTAGAATCCCGTTACCCTAAATAAAACTTCTTGTATGTGCTTTAAATGATTTATGACTTGTCGGGATAGTTAGTTTGGGATTTAGAAGTGTTTGGGTTGAAATCAGAACACTTGGTTCCTTAAGTTGGCTTTAAAAGGCCAAGTTTGACATTGGTCAACATTATGAGCAAACAGACTCGGATCAGTGTTTTGAAAGCTTCGGTAGGTCCGTATCGTGATTTGGGACTTGGGAGTATGCCCGAAATCAAATTTCGAGGTCCCTAGTCCGAGATATGGGATTTTGGATGAAAGCAATTTAAAATGTTTAAGTTCAAATAGTGACCGGATGTCTAATTATGTGCAAACGACCCCAGACTAGAATTTTGATGATTCCAACAGCTCCGTATGTTGATTTTGGACTTAGGAGCGCGATCGGAATTGTATTTGGAAGTCCGTAGTGAAATTAGGCTTGAAATGGTTAAAATATGAATTTAAAGTTTAGAAGTTTGACCGGGGAGTTGAATTTTTGATATCGGGGTCGGAATCCAGTTCTAAAAATCTTCACAGCTCCATTATGTCATGTATGACTTGTGTGCAAAATTTGAGGTCAATCGGACTTGATTTGATAGGTTCCGGCATCGAATGTAGAAGTTGAAAATTCTTAGTTTCATTAAGCTTGAATTAGGGTATAATTCATGGTTTTAGCGTTGTTTGATGTGATTTAGAGGTTCGACCAAGTTCGTATGATGTTTTAGCATTTGTTGGTATATTTGGTTGAGGTCTCGAGGGCCTCGGGTGAGTTTCAGATAGTTAACGGATCAAAAGTTGGACTTAAAAATCTGCTGAAATGTTTCCTCTTCTGTTGGGCATTCTGGGCTGTGATTGAGCCCAGATATCGAGCCAAGCATCGAGTCCAGGTATCGAGCCAGTGTTGACGAGGCTCAGACTCAAGCTTGTGTATCGAAGCTATGATCGAAGGTCCATCTCGAGGGCCATGATCGAAGGCAAGACTCGAGGAGCAGGATCGAGACCCAAGATCGAGGGTCACAATCGAAGGCTCAAGATCGATGCCATGATCGAGGCTATGATCGAAGGACCGGACTCGATGCCATAATCGAGGCCATAATCCGAGGTCCCGACTCGATCTTGTGATCGACGCCACGATCGAGCCCTAGCTCGAGGGCTATGATCGAAGCCCTGATCGAGGCCCTATTCGAGGCCCAGTTCTGAAGTGCTGGGCAGTGTTATAAAAAGAGGGCATTCGTCCCATGCGCCATTTTAAACATATTGGAGCTGGAGCAGAGGCGATTTTGGCAGATTGTCAAGGAAAGACAATTGGGGTAAGTGATTCCAACTCGGATTTGGTCTATATACACAAATATATCATTGTTTTCACCATTTAATTAGTGTTTTGAGATTGAAATTTTGAAGAATTTAGAAATCTCATAAAAGCGAATTTTTGAGATTTCAGTATCGATTCGGAGTCGGATTGGAGTGAAACTGGCATGGTTGGACTCGAAATTGAATGGGTTATCGGATTTCATCTTTCGCCGGATTTTCGAGATATGGGCCCCACGGATGAATATTCAATTAATTTCGGGATTTGTATTAAAAATGTAGTTTCTTATAGAATTGATTCCTATAATTTTTAGTGATTGTATCGAATTATTTTGGCTAGATTCGAGCCAGACAGGGTTGGATAATCATG
>AWOL01S0009027.1:0-50814 GCA_000715115.1 Nicotiana otophora
GATGAAATTCAGGGAAATGCTTTCCCAAGGTCTCTGTGGGACAGGAAGCGGCTCCAAGAGTCCTGCTTGTGCTGAGTGATCCGACTTGTCTTTTTGGCCTGCTTGACAAGGCTTCACACTACTCTTGGCTTCCTTTTCCTTTTAAACGAAGAGGATTCAAACGGGAAAAGAAAAAAACTTAGAGCAGGAAAACAACTATGACCGACATAGTTACTGTCGGACATAGTTACTGTCGGTAATAGTTGTTGTATCGAAAAATACGACAAGATACGTGGCCGCCTGAAAGAAGGATACGTGGAACACAAAATGGAGATGACCACCGAACATAGTTATTCTGCTTGTCACCGTAAGGAATAATGATCATAAACGAAGTATTAAATGCTTTGGGCCCGGTAACATTTAATACGAAATATTTTGCAGCATTAAGGATGATGGCCCGTTATAAGGGATTTGGCATTTATGTCTAACGTTACATCTTCATCAATGGCCCTCATAATTGACATTAAAGAAGGGCATGATCCTAGGATCTCCTTCCCTAGACGTAGCTATAAATAGAGAGCCAAGTTATCATTGTAAGGAGGGATTTTTCTGGCTGACTTACGCTACATTCTATACAGCATTTTAATACAACTTTATTCTCTCCCTTTTGATCTTATCATTATTGTGCCCGGAAACCTTGTTCCCGGATTCATTAGCTCTGTTGTTTCATTTACATTCTAAGGCTAAGTATTTCATATTTTATCAGTTATTTCATTACTTTTTGGATTAAATTAATTCATTTATCTAGAAACCACGAACAGATTCAGCTGTACCGTTTTTGGGGTAAACGATTTGGCACCTACCGTGGGGCCTAAATAGCTATGCAATCAAATCCTGGGTGCGCCACCAGTGTTGAAAGGCCCGAATTCGAAAAAGTATATTCAATTACCGTACAAGCTGAGTGCGGCCCCGGAATTAATTCCGAAACGGTTCAAAATGCTCGAGGTGCCGAAGTATGACGGAACTTCAGATCCACAAGAGCACATTACCACTTACACAACAGTAGTGAAAGAAATGATTTGGCTCCTAACGAAATTAAGTCTGTGTTGCTGAAGAAATTTGGTGAGACTCTCACGAGGGGAGCTTTAACGTGGTATTCACTATTGCCCGAGCATTCCATAGATTCCTTTGAGATGCTCGCAGATTCTTTCATCAAGGCTCATACCGGTGCCAGAAAGGTGCAGGCCCGAAAGGCCGACATATTCAGGATCGCACAGGGAGAGTTCAAGTACATCACCCGATTCCAGAAGGAAATGATGTTACTACAGGCGGTCCCGGATGAATGGGCAGCTGAAGCATTCACCAAAGGTTAAAATCCGAGAAGTTCAGACGCTTCCCGGAAGTTGAAGAAAAATCTGCTCGAGTTCCAAGCTACGACTTGGACGGATGTCCACAACCGGTACAAGTCGAAAATAAAGATCGAAGACGATCAGGTTGGCTTTCCATCGTCTACCAAAGCACGGGAGAAGAACAAAAATAAAAATGAAAGATGATATTGACATGGATAGATGGACTTCGAGAGACCGGTTTTTTCCCTACGAGCCGATAAAAGGTCGCAGCAGGAACTTTCGGATAACAGACAGGTTCACCGTTGATAGAAGGACCAATCGTGACCGGAACAACAGATCGCTGCAGCATAGAGAAATCTTAGCGTCGGGAGATTCTTCTTACCCAAGGTTATCAGAATATAACTTCAATGTCAGTGTTGTAAAGTTGATGTCGGCCATGAGGAATATCAAAGAGGCACGATTCCCATGACCTATGAAATCCGATCCCAGCCAAAGGGATCTCTATTTATGGTGTGAGTACCATGGCACTAACGGCCACCGAACTGAAGACTGCCGACACCTCCGGGAAGAAGTGGAAACGCTGTTAAAGAATGGTCACCTCAGAGTATTCTTGAGCTATTAAGCTAAAACCAACTATGGTCGGAATAGGGGCGATGTGGAAACCTCGAAAGCAGGAAAAGAACCTCCACGCCAAACAATCAACATGATCTTCGGAGGGAATAAAATTAACGGGGTCACCTTTTCGGCAGCAAAGAAGATAAAAGTGTCGATAACTCATAGTAAGAGGCTCCGGGAAGACGATATCACATTCACGGACGAAGATGCAGATGGATTACTACTGCCGCACAATGACGCACTGGTAATTTCTGTAAATGTGTTAGATTTTAAAATTAAACGTGTTTTAGTGGATCCAGGAAGTTCAGCGAATATCATATAATTGAGAGTACTGGAGCAAGCTAAACTTACCGGAAGTATTATCCCGACAACTAAACTCCTCGCCAGATTCAAGCTCGCAAGGGTGACAACCCGGGGAGAAATTTTGCTGCTCACGAACGCTGAGGGAGTAATGAGGACAACACTCTTCAAAGTAGTAGATAGAGACATGGGGTACAACATCATCTTGGGAAGACCATGGCTGCACGAGATGAAAGTCGTACCTTCAACATATCACCAATTGTTAAAACTTTTGACACCCGAGGGGATCAAACAGATAAGGGGTGATCAACCGGCAACAAGGGAGATAAATGCAATTTTGGTTTTAGGTAGCAAAGGAAATGAACGTGCGGCATAGAAATTACTGGAACCGGCATCTGCCTCCGAACCAGATGAAGATAACCCGGGGACAGAAGAGTCGGAACAATATCAGGTACCAAGGTATTTTCAAGTACCGAAAGAGACAGACGCGACGAGGTCCACGCCAGAAGAACTGGAGCAGGTTGCGTTATTCGAAGAATTCCTAGAAAGGAAGTTTGATTTGGGAACAGCACTGTACTCGAAACTCAGGTTTGCTTTTATTTAATTCCTTAAAACTAACGCCGATTGTTTTGCATGGTTGCACGAGGATATGACAGGAATCCCAATGGAGATAGCCGTACACAAGTTAAGCTTGGATCCTAACATACCTCTGGTAAGGCAAAAGAAGCACCCTATTGCTGAAGCAAGGAATAAATTCGTCAAAGAAGAGGTAACTCGTTTACTTAAGATTGGTTTAATCCGAGAGGTAAGATATTCGGACTGGCTAGCCAATGTAGTAGTAGTAGTACCTAAGAAAAATAATAAATTCCGCATGTGCATAGATTATAAGGATCTTAATAAGGCGTGCCTAAAATACTCATTCCCATTACCAAATATCGATCAGATGATTGATGCTATGGCCAGGCACGAGTTAATGAGTTTCTTTGATGCTTATTCTGGGTACAATCAAATCAAGATGAACCCAGAAGATCAGGAAAAAACTTTGTTTATAACAAATTTTGGTATATATTGTTGCAAGGTGATGCCCTTCGGGCTAAAAACGTCGGAGCCACTTATCAATGGCTCGTGAATAAGATGTTCGAAAAACAAATAGGGAAGAGTATGGAAGTATATATAGACGACATGCTCATTAAGTCTTTGAATGCAGGTGACCACTTGAAATATTTGCAAGAAATATTCGACATTCTGAGGGAGCACAATATGAAACTTAACCCTGAGAAGTGTGCGTTCGGGGTCAGTTCGGGTAAGTTTCTAGGATTTTTGGTCTCACAAAGGGGAATTGAGGTAAATCCCGACAAAAGCAAGGACATAGAGGACATCCCGGATCAATTGTCTAACGTAAAATAAGTCAGAGGATCACAGAGAGGTTGGCAGCTTTGAGCAGGTTCATTTCCCATTAATCAAAATAATGCCATCGCTTCTTCGTCCTACTCAAAAAGAAAAATAATTTCGAATGGACACCAGAGTGTCAGCACGCCTTGAAGGAGTTGAAGAAATATTTGTCAATCCCTCTGTTGCTCTCAAAACCAAGAAAAGGTGAAACGTTGCTAGTCTACCTCGCAGTTTCAGAAGTTGCGGTAAGTGCAGTTTTAGTCCGAGAGGATGAAGGTATGCAATCTCCCATTTATTACGTTAGCAATATTTTAACGGGAGCAGACCTACTTCCAATGCCACCCGATAGCCGTGGTAACTACTTTCCCTTTGAGGAATATCGCCAAATGGACCGTCGAAATGAGCGAATTCGATATAGAATATAAACGGAGGACTATAATTAAGTCGCAAGTCTTGGCTAACTTCGTGGCCGACTTCAGTTCGGGATTATTACGTCTGGCAGCTAAGGAGGCAATACTGGTTCAGAATCGACATCGAGAGAAAGGACCTTATTTACGGATGGAGCTTCAAATGTAAAAGGGTCCGGGCTCGGAATAGTCTTAATCATGCCTTCGGGGGAAACCTTAAGGCAAGCCATCAGAACGATTCTTTTAACTAACAATAAAGCTGAGTACGAAGCTTTGATTGCAGGGCTCGAATTGGCCCGGGGATTTGACTCTGAAGTCATCGAAATCAAATGTGATTCGTAGTTGGTGGTAAATCAGGTCTACAAAATTTTTAACATCAAAGAGGAACGTATGCAACAATGCGTGATAAAGGTTCAGGCTCTATTGGCACAATTCCGGGAGTGGTCAATAACTCATATCCCTAGGGAGATAACGCGGAAGCAGATGCATTGGCAAATTTGGGCTCATCAACAGAAATCCAAGGATCGGAATCAGGGATGGTAGTAAAACTGATGAACTCAACCTTGGACACAGATTGTTACTATGAGGTGAATTCGACTAGTTTGGTCTGGGATTGGAAAAACGTAATAATCGATTACCTCGAGCATGGAAAGTTGCCCGAAGACCCCAAAGCATCAAGAGTGTTGTGTGCCAAAGCTGCACGTTATAACTTCAAGTAAGGCCAATTATACAGAAAATCCTTTCAAGGACCTTTGGCCCGGTTCTTAGGAGCATCAGAAGCTAACTATGTCATGAGAGAAGTCAATGAAGGGATATGCGACAACCACTCTGGTGCATATTCTTTGGTGCTGAAATTAGTTCGGGAGGGGTATTACTGGCCTTGTATGGAACAAGATGCTAAAGACTTCGTATGAAAATGTGATAAGTGCCAATGTTACGCACCACTAGTACATCAACCGGCAGAACCCCTACATTCGATTCTATCTCCATGGCCATTCATGAAATGGGGGAAGGACATTGTCGGACCGCTACCACCGGCTCCCGGAAAGGTAAGATTTCTTTTAATTTTAGCTGACTATTTTTCAAAATGGGTGGAAGCAGGTCCTTATCAGAAGATCGGAGAACGCAAAATGGTCGACTTCCTGTGGAAAAATATAATTTGCAGGTTTGGAATACCAAAAGAGATTGCATGCGACAATGGGCCGCAGTTTATCGGCGCAAAATTTACAAAGTTCCTTGAAGACTTGAAGATAAAGAGGATTATCTCTTCACCTTATCATCCGAGCGCAAATGGTCAAGCAGAGTCAACAAACAAAGTGATTATTCAAAACCTCAAGAAAAGGTTAGAAGCAGCAAAAGGCAACTGGTCCGAAGAATTACCTGGGGTTCTATGGGCCTACCGAATAATGGCCAAGTCAAGCACGGGAAAGACCCATTTTCCCCTTGTATACGGTATAGAAGCTTTGATACCGGTGAAAGTGGATAAACCAACCTTAAGGTATTTTAAGGCGAACGAAGGATCGAACAACGAAGCAATGCTAATCAACTTGGAGCTGCTCGGGGAACACAAGGACTTGGCGTATGTCAGAATGGCATCTCAAAGCAAAGAATAGAGCTATATTATAATCGAAGAGCCAACCTCTGATATTTCAAAGTAGGAGACTTGGTCTTGAGGAAGGTAACTCAAAATACCCGGGAACTCAACGCGAGCAAGTTAGGCCCAATATGGGAAGGCCCTTACCCAATCTCAGCCATCACTGGGAAAGGATCATACGAGTTGGAGAACCAAAACGGAGACAAGTTGCCTAACAAATGGAATGTGGCTCAACTCAAAAGATATTACTGTTGACGAACAACAGTCAAACGGAAAGTATGTGCTGCACTTGTTTTTCCTTTTTTTCAGTTTTTGTCCCAATTGGGTTTTTCTGGCAAGGTTTTTAATGAGGCAGCGACAGAAAGCATATTACAAAAACAGCAGTGATAAGACCTTTGATGACAAGGAGAACAAACAAGTTTCCACTTGGGGACGATTAGATAATCTTTGCTTCGATAGAAAATTCCCACCGGGAAGTTAAGTTTGCTACCAAATAAGGGTTATCCGATCATTCCCGAGCACAAACCACTAGAGGACAGATAGGTATTCTTTCGCTCGATAGCATGGGTTCCTAATGGGAAACAAGATATGTTTTCGAGTGAAGGATTACCTAGCAATTCATTGGTGGGATCTTTGAAGACACAAGACTTCCAGTGTTCCAATTCGCATTTTTCGCATTCGAACACTGGGGGAGAATGATATGAGAATACAACAACACTGAATGCCAGGAAAAACTAACTCCCACGTCAACCGGGGAATGAAAATACGGAATAGAATACATCATCGGGGAAAAAATATACCCGAAGCTGCATACAAAAAAGACGCAAAAAGTAAACTTGCGTAAAAACTTATTGAAACCCTCATGTAAAAGGGATAATTCTCGGAACCAAAATGCTTCAAAGAAAAAGCATCCGAGATTACACATAATAAAGTGTGAATAGAACAACATGCGTAGAATACTTAAGCAAGTATGAAAGTTAAAGACTTGCATAAATATTCAAAACGACAACAAGACTCAAACGATACTTGAGCAAAAAATATATTTTTAATTACAAGGGTGCGTCAGAGTGACAAAGGTACAAAAATAGAAAAAGAAAGAAAAATCTAAGCTGCAGCGTCTCCGGAATTAAGAGGAAGAAAAGTATCTGCATCCCCGGGAGTTAGTTTCACCGATGTCTCAACATGTTCCCCAGCTTGGTCTTCGGCATCATCACCTTCGGATCCCTCTTCAGTTTTCGAAAACTTGGAACAGGAATCAGAAGAACCTGGAGCGTCAGACTGCGCCGGGAGTCCATTTGTTGAAGCCAACTCAAGCTCTCGGGCCTTAGCAATTTCAGCATCAATGTCAATAATACCAGTCTTGGCCTAGTCTAAGGTTTTTCTCCTCATGCTATACATGGAATAAGTTTTTCAACAATGAGGGAAGCCGCTCGATGCTTGAGTTCTTCTTTGAGTTGAGTAATTTCGGTGGAAAGGTTTTCCCGAGCAGACCTAGCGGATTTGAGACTGACATCGAGCTCGCGAACAGTTGAACTATAGAGCCTATTATGCTCGATAGTTTTCCTGTACTTCTCCTCAAACTAGGCATGTTTCGCTACCACAGCAGCAAGCTCTTCATTTTTGGAGTCTAAGGCTGCCTCTAAGTTAATCACTCTTTCAGTAGAGGCAGCCTCATGATCGTTTGCAGCAAGAACGGTGTTCTGGGCAGCTGCCCATTTAGCCTTGGCTTCATCAAATCTAACCCTCAGCGGACCAATTTCTTGGCTAAGAGTCACCACTTCTTGCTCACTCTGCTGCAAACGGGCCTTCAAAACAACGACCTCAGTAGCCTTGGTTTAGTGTTCCGAGAGGCGGAGAACAGTCTGGTCCCGTTCCGCCAAAAGCTGATCCCGTTCAAAAGTAAGTTCTTCCTTCTCACGAATCAGCCTTTGTAGGTCCTCAGAAGCAAGAAATTTGGCTTATAAAACAAGAAGAGGTAAAAATTAGAGTACATTTGTTCAAAAGTAGAAGACATAACATAAGAAGAAAGGAACGTACCGCTGCGGCGTTATGCATAGCATTGTTCAACAAACACTCTCCTGAGAGTGTCTGAATCTTCTCCCTATCTCTTTATGAAGCCAAAGGCTTCATATAGTTAGCAAGCTCCACCAGCCTCGAAAGCAAGTTGCACCCGGTGGAGACCGAAAGGGTAACACTCCTCCTCTTTTGTGGATCTTCAGAAGGGGCAGCATAATTTTGCCCCAAATTTCCATGAACTGGGGACTGGGGAGAAGGGATACCTTCTTCATGGTCAGGTGTGGCCGATGGAGATGATGCAGCAACCGCCGTTTGAAGAGTGGACGAAGTTGGAAATGATGTGGTAGTTGCTGGTGATGGTGAAGGTGGAGATGAAGCTGATGGAGTTGAAGAATGTGAATCAGCTGCATCAACTGCAGTGCTGGTTGTTTGATGCTCGCCAACCAAATACGGAACAGACCTGGTACTCAGCCTCGCAGTATCGGTTACAATAATTGGGGCTCGAGAGCGGGAATTGGCATTATCTACCAAATCAAATTTTCCCCAAAGTGCTGAGACGTCATCTTCAGCTATTGCAATTATCTCAACAGGTCGAGCATCCTGTTGAGATGATGAGGATCGTATCCTTCTATGTAAAGAAGCTCCCTCATCACTAGCTTTTTCATCATCATCGATCATCATAGTGTCTATGCCGGCCCGGAAGGAGGACCAGTCACTATCGCCACTAGAGATGATTCGGGGGCATCAACCTTTGCCTTCTTATTCTTTTCCCCGGCCGCAGAGGAGCGTCTCCTTTTTTGATGCTTGTTCTCTGGCCGGGACTCTGTAAAGTAACGCTTGTGCCCGAAGCAGGACCGAAGACGCATGTTCGAGTAAGTGCCTCCTGAAGCAGCCTCGCTGCATCAGCATAGTCAGCCAAAACATCCTCCTCGGGGACATCAACTGAGCCCGCAGGTAGACCTAATTTCGTGAGCAAGTTAGAAGGATTCAGCCAAGTTCTTCATATACAAAAAGTAGAAATGAGGTAAATTAAAGTTACCATGATTTTTAGCCTTCCACTTGTACTTAATGTACAGTTCTTTCCACAAATGGTTTCGGGCGTTGTGATGTTCAAGATCTTCTGAAACCACTGGTCCAAGTCTTCTATCACCGGTGGGATCCATCGAGTCGCTGTAACAAACGAAGGTTGAAGGATCAATACAAGCATGAAAGAATATTTAGTAAGAAAAATGTATTAAAGAGAACTTACGAGAGCAGTTCCAAGCAACCGGAAAGAATGATGTCGTTGTTGGAATAATGTCACTGGTGGTAACTGCAATGAACCATTCCATCCACCCACGGTCGCTGTCATCGTCCATGCTAGACAGCAAAGCATGATGGCCACGCTTGCAAAGGTTTATCATTCCCCCGCGAAAGATTTTGGGGGAATAGAGATTCATCATATGAGCTAGGGTTAGCTCTTCTCTAGTTTCTAGGCACAAACGTCGAAAGCAGGCAACCGTCCTCCACACTGAAGGACTTACCTTTGCCAAACATACTTGGTAGCGAAGGCAAAACTCCGCAATCACGGAATCAAGCTCTCCGCTCAAAGAAAACGCACCCAAAGTAAAGGGATACGTGAAAAAAATATGTAAACCCTTCCCTGGGAAGGGTCACTCGCTCCGATAGGTCAGGACAATGATGTCCAACTCATGAAAGCGGCAGTCCTCCTTTACAGTAGGAATACTGGAAGGGCGAATAGAAGAAGGGTACCTACTAACAACCCATGTGCGAGGGTTAGCAGTAGAAAATTTTCCTTCAAAATTCTTCGAAGTACTAAGCCTTCTTGGGATGATGGAACCCACCGTTGGAGGAACGGAATTTTCGATTTTTTTCTTGCCCTTTGAAGAACTAGCACATTTTGAAGAGGAAGCCATGGGAATAGAAGGAGGCAAAATTTCTGGTTCGAAGAAGATCAGAGAAAAGTTGGGAAATAAAGATGCAAATTAGAAATTTGAGAGATTATGAAGTACATAAGAGAAAGGTGATACGTATAACTAAAATTTTGGCGGCTAAATTCATGGTCATGACTACCTCGATAATCGGCAAAAGACATGTGCCAAATCATGGGAAGACACGTTTTCGAGGCTTTAAATGTGGAGAGACAGGCGTCTAATCAACCGTGAGTGGCCTTCAAAAGAAACTATAGTAATTTCCGCCAAAAGAGTGTTTCTACCAACTTTCCGGTAACACAAAGTTATGTCACCGAAAAGCAGGGGGACTATCTGTATAGGGAAAAATACGACATGACACGTAGCCACTTGAAGGAAGGACACGTGGAACACAAGATAGAGATAACCACCGAACATAGCTATTGTGCTTGTCTCCGCAAGGAATAATGATCATAAAAGGAGTATTAAATGCTTTACGCCCGGTAACATTTAATATGGAATATTTTGCAGCATTAAGGATGATGGGCCGTTACAAGGGATTTGGCATTTATGTCTAACGTTACATCTTCATCAAAGGCCCTCATAATTGATATTAAAGTAGGGCATGATCTTAGGACCTCTTTTCCTAGACATAGCTATAAATAGAGAGCTCAGTTATCATTGTAAAGGGGGATTTTTCTGGCTGACTTATGCTACATTCTATACAGCGTTTTGATACAACTTTATTCTCTCGCTTTTGATCTTATCATTGTTGTGCCCGGAAACCTTGTTCCTGGGTTCATTAGCTCTGCTGTTTCATCTACATTCTAAGGCTAAGTATTCATATTTCTTCAATTATTTCATTACTTTTTGGATCAAATTAATTCATTTGTCTAGAAATCATGAACAAATTCAATTTTACCGTTTTTCGAGTAAACAATTACCGATTAGAGTAATTATATAGGAAAATGAACAGTGTCTCGTCAGTAAAATCGTCATTTGCAAATGGCAAGACAACTTGTCAAAAGTGTTAAAAAGATTTTTCTAGCTTTAGACCATGTCAGTATTACAACATTGCTCACTATTTTTTTAGAATAAAGAACCGATGCTAAATTCACTCTGGATATTGAATTCTTAATTTGATCCTCGTGACGCACATTATTATAGATAAAATACATAATACCCCTCTAATATGACACTTAAGCAGAAATAAAGAAGGAAGTACGAGAAATTAAATTCAACGCCCGTTGCCTATCTTTTTGGTAAACTTACATCGGCGGTGATCGGTGGCAGAATTAATCGTAACAGCAAAAACTATCTGCGATCTTTACCTTTACAGCGATTTATTACGTGAGTTTCAGCCTTATGACAAGTTGGCACGTTAAAGACATCGTTTTCTTATTTTGAAATTGAAATAGTTAGCCACATAAAACAATTGCAGCTGTAATTGAGGTCAACTGGTCAATTCCTATATATGTGGAGAAGATAAGATATATATAGCGGATTCGACCACACATTTTGAATCTATTTTTATATCCTGACCTATTGTTTTACCATGACCACAGAGTAGTTTTTTCAAGTGTTTTTGGCAGGTCTCTCGTGGTTTCACTCACCTCTCAGGTCTATGACTATGAGGCAACACATGTTAGTCTGTCGTCCAAGCATTTGCATTCATGAATATAATGTTATTGTTCTTCAATTTAATGGATTTGGTTTCTTAAAAGGGAAAAACAAAAAAGAAACTTACTAGTTTCGGAATAGTTGTAAGTCATTCCGCTGTTATAGCTTTTAATGGCCTCTATATAATACGTCCTGATGTTAGGATTTTAAACTTTATTTAGTTTTTAATTTTTGTAAAGGGCAGAAGGTATAACAAGTTTTCCACTCGTTCTCTCTGTCTGCTGGCTACCTTTGTATGGGTCAAAATTCATTCTCGGTCGAAATAGTGTTAGTAAAACATTCATGGGATATCACGTGTCAAAATAATTTAATCATCAATGAAGGTCGTGGTCGAAGAGCTAGTAAGATCGTGGTCGAAGAGTCAGCAAGACCGAAATCGAAGAGCTATCGTCAAGGCCGAGGCCGAGCACCCTTAACGGAGCTATAACGACTAATTTTGAGATATGACACAAAAGAGAATATTCTAGTGAATATTCTCTGCACTTGTAATATTAAGGTTTTTAGGAACATGTTCCCTATAAATAGAAAGAGACACAATGATAGGGGATATGAGATATTCATTTGTAAAACACATACTTTGACTTGAGAAAGAGAATCGAATCTCATATATTAAGATACAAATATCATCTTTTCACTGAGATTCTTGTCTATACTTTTTCACTAGATCCTAGAATAACTCGAGTATTCAAGGGATTTGTCTATCATTCATCATTGTGAGAAAGAACATCTACTTATTCCATCATTTCTTGGGTGACTCATTCATTCTATTTACTTAAATGTCATTTATTGATATTCATCGATATTGAATGCTATTCTATTGCCTTTGATTGCTAGAATATTTATTGCATACAACCGCCACTGTCCGACTATATCTACATAGTACTTGTTGTTTTTTCAAGAACTCCGTCTTAGAGATATTATTGTTAGCTAAGATTAACCCTCATTTATATAAATTTAATTATTTGAACCAAGATCTATATTTTTTGGTTAAACAATTTGGCGCCGTCTGTGGGGAAGTCTTAGTTAAATTTTTAGTTTCTTCTAGATCTACAATTAACGCAAGTCACTAATGTCAAACAATCTCGAGATCTCTTTTCTTTGTGTATACAAAACCCTACATGGCAGGTAACCAAGGAGAAAGGACAAAAATAACAAATGACTTCCCAAACAACCTCATGAATGTCATCAACGAAAACTGTGAAACAATAGGTTAAGACACTATGCCCAACGTGTCCCCTAGGCAAGAGAGGTCAACACCCCTGCACTATAGCATAACAAAACCCAGCGGAAAAGGGACCACCACGTCTACAGAGGAAGGGACGCCCCCCAACTGTGAAAAAATTCCTCGAGGTATTTTTTACCGACACGCTAGCAAGCGTCCTCAACAAACCCGCTCCAGACATGACTGTAGAAACCGCAAGGGCTTGCACGATGCCACAAATAGACGAGCGATGCAACCGACCCCTCGCTGTCTGATCCACGTCCAATCCGCACTCAATACTGAGTGGAAATGGTCGTTGGAAGAATAGAACCCAATAGGAGTCGGGGTCGATTTACGTAGGGAGTTTAATATGGGTGTTAGGGGTATACACTTGACGAGAGCTGACGAGCGCGAAACGCACACTTAAATTGTGCTCGCTAGTCAAAGATAGTATAGTATGATATTGTCTCCACAAGGATTGGATTTAAACAGTATTCTCGCAGTTTGTAGCTAGATTGCTATCCATGAGGATCAATAATGGGGATTTATATAATTAATAATCTAAAATCTACCGCTATTGACTAATGACAATCACAACAAAGGTAAGCAAGGAGGTTATAAATTAGAAAAAATATTGGTTAATAGGATATGTGCAAGATAATTGTTCGGGATCTAAATCTAGATAATTCACTTCTAATGTTCAAGTGAGTCTCTCGAATTCACTTAATTATCAGTACAATTATTTAGTAGAAACTCCTCTCTCGATTAAGTCTCAACCTCACAATATGAACCAATTTCAGCTCTGTGAAGATATGCAAGAATTCGTAATGGACTGATCTTTAGGAGAACCTCTTTCGATTATCCTCCTAACTAGGTTTAATCAAGAATTCAACTAGCCTCTTTCGATTACTTCGAAGAATCTTTGAACTCAACCAACAATATAGTACAAATATATCATAAGTTATGCCTCTCTCAATTACAAGAACAAGTGAACATAAATGCAACAATTTAATCTTCCCAAAACAATTCAAATAGATAAAAATAGAGTTATAATCCACAAACAACTATCAATACACCAAATCCATCAAAACCTAAAAGGATATACTCCATAGATATGGAGAAGTTCTTCACAAATGAAATAAAAGTATAGGAAAACATAAATACAATCCAAACTCGGATCGTGAGTGAGGAAGGAGGGATGAAATCCTTGTACTCTTGCTTCTCCTCCTTTTTCCCGTGTATTTACCTACCCCCAAAATAACCCCGGACGAAATTACCAGTTTTTTAGCGGAAATGGGAAGATACTCTAAGAATTTTGCACTACCGTGCCGCATGTCGCGTCGCACCATGCGGCGCGCTTGTGGCAATTTCCAGAACAAATTGCAAAACACTATCTGGCCATATTTTACACAGCCGCGCCGCCCCATGCGGCGTTACAGTGTAGTTTTTTTAGAGTAATTCGTTTCTTTCCACTTTTGACATCCGGACTTGGTACTCGATCCTCGAACGTGATCCCGGTTTAATACCTTGGGCTTCTACTCAGACTTCAAAACTCCAAATAGCTCGAATTTGCTCTGTAACATCTAAATAACTCGGAATCACTCCTACATGGCATAAAACACATAATAAGTGCAAAACACTATTAATTAAAGCTCCACATAAGTAAAGTGCAGTAAATCAGAGTGCAATAAATGACTAATATACGGTATTATAGCCTACCATCAAGAGCAAATGAAATAACTAAATTGAACTTGCAACAAAGGATTTTGTTTTCTACTTCTAAATTATCACTAACAATTATAAACTAATGAGAAGAAACTAGAAAGCGACTGATTTGTTTTACCAAATGGTTTAAAAAGCCTAGGGATGTGACCTTCACCTAGGTATTCGCCTAATGGGTTAAGTACGTTAACACTTATTTTATTGATCGGGGTGTATTATAGCTCTTAACTCTAAGTTATCCACTCAATACCTCTCGGTCATAGAGTGATTTTGCCCAATTATTGGCTTTATCAAGCCCAAATGGGTATCAAGCTATATAGTTGATAAGAGCTCAAGTCGGGTTTTTCCTATTTCTAGTTCAAACCTTTTAATTATGCTAATCAAAAACCTTTATTAATCAAATTTCTTGCTAGCCAAGCTATCCTAGACTAGGTCCCTCTTTCTCAAATAAAGACCAAGTCAAAAGAGCATGAATTAATGTTTGCAGCCATTAACTCTAAAATTAAAGCATAAACAAGGCTAAATAATCAACACCCAATCATAACCAAGCATTAAATTAAATACCTATAAGGTTTATACACTAGGGTTGGGTCACAACCCTAGTAAAAGTCTAGCTACTCATAGTGGAAAATGAAGAAAACAAAGAAGAAATACTAATTAAACTCATAATAAAAGATTAAGATGATAAACTATGATGTATTTTTCCTTAAATAGAAAAATACAACGGGTACAACTTCTCAAACTTCAAAACTTGACCTAAAAATGTGATTCCCGTTTATTTATAGTGGCCCAAAATTTGCTGACAAAAATACCTCTTGGGAGGTTTTGCGGCCGCACAATTTCATGTACGATCTGCACATTGCTTCAGCTTGCAGGGACTTGGAATCTGCAGCGGCACAATTTGGTCTGCGTTAGTAATGCAGCTTTTGCGGCCGCACAATTCTTATGCGGTCCGCACTTCATGCAAGGCTTCAAGTCTTGGTCACTTGCACACTCTCTGAACTTTTGAATTCTTTGTCAGTGCGGACCCTGTTCTGCGGCCGCACAATTCATGTGTGGTCTGCACTTCTGCTTAAAGTTTGTTGGGCTTCTTCACTAGTTCTGCTGACCGCACTTCTTGTGTTCTGTGCCCCTTCTTGCCTTGTGAGTCGGAACACTCTTTTTTGAGCTTCAAGAATTGACTTTACTCATCAAGGACTCTTGTTCTATCATGTAGATCATGGTGAACTCCAAAATCTTCCTTCTCTACCTTCCATTTTTCAAACTCACTTAAGCAGTTAGCTCTCAATCTTAATATTCGTAAAAGGTTCACTCTTCTCTCACAAGCGAATGTCACACGTACGGCTTCAAGTACCATATGCTTGCCCCTCATGTCGATCACCACTAATGTAAGCTCGCTCGGTTCGAAATCAAGTAGGACTTATTTCGGGTTGTAATGAAGGCTTTTGGATTAGGGTAGGATATCATATGAGTAAGTGGTTATACCTTTCCTTAAGCACTCCACATTTTCATTTCTCGACTCACAATTACCAATTCTTAGAGGCATTTTCTTTTCAGTGAGGGTTAGAGAGACTTGACATCACACTTTATTGTTTACTTCATTCTTTTTCTCCCTTTCGATGCTCATGTTAGGGATCATGATGGGCACAAAACATAACATAAATTGACGCTAATCAAAGATAGTATAGTAAAATATCGTCTCCACAGGGAATGGATTTAAACAATGTTCGAGTAATTTCTGGGTTAATTGCTATTCTGAAGTATCAACACTTGAGTTAAATGATTATGAACTACGTTTAACTACTAAAATAAAGCAATTGCCAATTGACATCAAAGAATTAGAGATTCGCAGAGTTGTTTTCTTTTCAATGTGAGGAATAAGAGTTTTACAGGATAGGTGCAAGATAACTATTTAGGATTTAATTCTAGTTTAATTCACTATAATGTTCTAATGATTCTCACGAAATCACTCGATGATTAGTTCAAACATGTAGTCAATACTCCTCTCTCGATTAAATCTTAACTCTACGAGGTGAACTAATATAAGCACTATGAAGTATGCAAGCAGACGTTAATGGATTGGTCCTTAGGAAAACATCTCTCCAATATTCTCCTAACTTGATTCAATCAATAATTCAACAAGCTCTTTCGATTACTTAAGAGAATCAATGAATTAAATCAAAGAAAATAATGCAAAGATAATCATCAAGATATTCCTCTTTCGATTAAATAAACTGATGAATAAAGTTGCAATAATTCAAAACTCTATAAACGAATTCAAGCACGAACTAGAGTTAAAATTCACAAATATTTATCAAAACACCATATATGTCAAACCCTAAGGTAAACTACTCCATAATCACGGAGGAAGTCATCATAATTATAATTAAAGAATAAGAAAGCACCAATCTAACTATACAATCCAAACTCTCGTATTGAATTGATGAAAAGATGATGGAATCCCGTGTCTGTTAGACTCTAATGCTCTCCCAAAGGTTCCAAGGTCAAGAGTCCCTTCAAAAATGTCTTTTTGGTGTATTTATACCCTGTAGGAGTGGGCCCAGGAAAAATTACCTATTCCAAGCTGAAACAGGACAACTACTCTGAGAAAACTATACAGGCGCACTGCGCCTTGCGCTGCCCCATGAAGTTTTTACAGAGTGTTTCGTTTTCTTCGCGTTTTGACATCCATACTTGGCTCCCGACCCCCGAATGTTATACCGGTTTAATCTCTTGGGCTTTTGCTCAGACTTCAAAGCTTCAACTTATTTAATTTAGCTCCTGAATATTTTCTTAACTCGAAATCACTTCCTTCACGGCATAAACACATAATAAGTAAAATACACTAATATTCAAGGTCAAACACAAGTAAAATGTAGTAATTATAGTGCAAACTATGACTAAAATACGTAATTCTAGCCTACCATCATATCATTACCTCTTTTTGAATCCATCAACCCTTCCACTTATTCTCTTTTTGCATTTTTCTTTTTGTTCTTTTCTTTTCTTTTTTTCTCTTTTCATAGAGATCATTTCTTTTCTCTTTTTGTACCTTGATACCTTTTTCAAATTCTTCATCTCTCCCCGAATTTACGCTTTAAGCCACTTATTTCACAAAAGTGTTAAGGAAAGTCCGGTGCCAAGAGAGAGTCATGACAAAAAGGGTAAAGGCTTATAACATTGTTATCAAATGAGAAAGGCTAGAGGCTCAAAGGGGGTTGACTAGGGATAATGACATTGGTTGGTAATAGAAAGTTCAAACAGGCCAAGAAAACCTACAATCACTTCTCAAACCAAGCAAAACTTAGGATTTCGCCTTTAAACACATTCGGAGAAAGTTCTAGACCATTCGCACGGATACTTGGACTAGCAACAATTCATCTCTCCCCTCATGCAACTAGATAGTAAAAGAGGATAGAGTCGAGAGCCTACAATAACCACATTCAAGTTTAAAGATCATTCTGGTCCACTAAACCACTCGATGATCGCCAAAAGTCAACTCTAGAGTCATAAAGTCACTAATTAGAGCTATTTTCTTTCAAAAACCTTGTCTCTAACTACAAGCACGTAGTTAAGTGTGTTGGTACCAAAAACGAACTCATTCCATTAAGAAGGTTGTCACGCCATCCATCATTGGGAGAGCCACTCGGTTCAAACAAAAAATTACCTTTGGAAAGAACCGTGGCGTTTAGAAAACCAAAGGCTTATTATCTATGAAAGCATAAAAAGAAGTTACTTAACAGAGCAAGAACTAAAAATGGGAAAATAAAGAAGCTAATGAACAATAACTACTGAAGATAGATAAATACCAATAAGAAAAGAAAGAGAATCATCAAATTATTACGGTCCAAATGTATCCAAAATGTGTCAATGTATCAAATAAACTCCACCCCTCCCCCCCGAATAAAAGTAAGTGTTGTCCCCAATGCTTAGCAAAATAAGAGTGAAAGAAAAGAAGGTGAAGAAAACTCCCTAAGTATCCTCGGACATCTCAGTGTCTCCAACAATATTATCTCCATCAGGATCAACCAATTGTATCTCATCATCATCAAATCTAGGCATGGCTGGGTTGTCGAACATCGCACGCACTGCCTCAGTAGTGTCGGCAACAAGGTCTAGCTCCTCAGACTGGCCAGCTAGTGCTACTGGTTCAAATGGTGCTAAAGGATATGGGGCGGATTGGTGCGGGTCAAGTAGTATATCAAAAGGTAGGTCTCCGGTTGTGGAAAGTCTAGTCACCTCTTTCTGAGCTTGTCCACTAATTTCTTACTTGCTTGGGACTTCCTCATATTCTTCACTTCCTTTCCCAGATCCTCAATAACTGACCCGTGTTGTACCAATGTGTCCATGATCGTCTTATGGTTGTCCAAAATCTTCTTGAGCATCTCATCAATGTCAGAGGGGGCCTGTGGTGCCTGAGTAGTGGACTGCGCTGCAATAGTACTAGATAAGTCAGGCAGCTTAGAAGTAGTTGTCTGCATCAAGTTGTTGAGACTCACCAATGTCTGGGAGACTCGCAGAGCTTCAGAGCTTCCCTAGGGGTTGTGGTAGGACCTGAGGATGATGGTTGAGGCATAACACCGGCACTGGAATAAGGCTCAATAGAGGTAGATGGAAGGTCCACTGTCTCAGTAACTACCGCTGCTTGCTCATCAGACTAGACTGTGGTGGTAGAAGACTGGTCTTTCTTCTTTGGGTTGATCGGATCCATCAGTGAATACCAGTCAAATGACTTCTTCGGCTTCACCTTGGTGTCAAAAGATCTTGGCTCTACCTTTGCATCGGTGAGGTATTCTGTTATAGTGTTGGGATAAGGATAGGTCGAGCTATCCTGCCATGCTATCAAGAAAATGTTGGCCGACATCACAGCACCGCATTAATTGGGTACCCGGGCATGATAGAAGCCACAAGAACAGCCCGAGGAATAGGAAGATGAGTCTCATTCTGGTTCGGATCCAGTCTGCGACAAACAAAAGTCTTCCACCCCTTCACCTCGTAGCTCAAATTGTTCTGCTGAATGGGAACCCCATCGGTAATCCATGGTGGCGGTGGCCCTGGTGGTGCTAAGATCTCAGCAGGTAAGTTCGGACTTCCTCCTTCATTGCACATTTCTCCAGATACTCTTTTGGCTCAACATCCTCGAATCCCAAGTATGTGTTTAGCGTATGCTGATCAAACCTCGCCTTGAGGTTGCGCACTTTGGTCACCTTCGTCGCCTTCTTTATATGAGCAACATTGGCATAGAACTCTCGGATGATGTATTCTTTGGCATCCTCAACTCTCTCAGTGAACCACATCCAACCCTTTCGTACTCTAAATTGCTTCAAGATTGCCAAGTTGTATGTCTCCAAATAATTCAATAGGAACTATCTCTCAAGAGTCAATGACCTCACTGTCCACCATATACGAAAATTAGTGAAGGCGGCCAAGCTAACAAATCTATCCTCCCAGACCTCCTTCTTCTTTGATATCTCTATACATGTGGATGTACCATCTCCCCCTCTACCATCATCAGAGATCGCCTCTATAGTCTGTGCCTCTGTGACTGGTGTAGTTGATGGCTCAGAAGCCTGGCTAGCAATCTCCAACCCCTCGGAGGTGCTGTGAGATGAAGAAGGCTCATCCCTTAGCTGGTATCTCCCATGTGGCATCAACTGTATGGCTATCTACTCCTCCTAAACAGAGGTTGAGTTTCCCTCTGACACTTCCCTAGATGGTACATAGGAGCTAGACTCGAAGAGGTCTGCACCTCTCCCTATGTCGTCTATGGTTTTCTTCCTGGTGGTTTTAGGTTGGCCAAGGGGTAAGGTACCTCTACCTCGACCCCGAGAAGATTCACCCCTGCCCTTTAAAGTGTCGTCTTGGACTCTCGATCAAATCATTGTCTGTACCAAAGCAAAGAAAATTTTTAGTTGCAATGAAGATTGTCAGGACTTATATAATTAAGGGAGAACCAATTGGACACAGTGAGGTTATGAATGGGAGTTACGCTCCGTAGATATTTGTTGTGCGGCCGCAGATATGAAGTGTGGTCCGCACATTTTTACTTGCGGTAACACTTCTGACTCTAAAAAATGTTGAGTCTCTGAAGACAGAGAAATGGCTGATCGGCGGCCGCAAAGGGAAATCTGCGGTCCGCACATTTTAACTTGCAGCCGCGGATCCCTGCTTCACTGGTTTGCCAAATTTTCTAATCTGCGGATCGCACAAATGCAAGTGCGGCCGCAAATTTTCAAAAGTTACGAACAATCATGTTTGTCCTACTTAAGGTTTTCAATTTCTCGCACAAATAGACATGGAAACATTGTAAAAACATAAAATTTCACTAACCCAAACCCATTAGAGCATGTATCAAGTTTACCCAGTTCAGATCTACCCCACATGGACACATAATTGAACTCTAATAACAGATGACCTAAAAAGAACTAAAAATCTAAAAATTAAACTAACACAAAAATTTAACATGAAATCGAAGCATACCAGGTAGAGTGAGTGTAATGAGTGAATAATCAAGGTGGTTGTGTGTGAGGACAGTTAAAAATCTGCAAGAAAATTCAACAGCGCAACCGTGTTTTGTACAGAGAGGGAAAAGTGTAAAATGAACTCTATTCCTCTATTTTTACCAACTTTTTGAGAAGGGGAAAGAAGCGAGTGAGGTCGCACATTTTCATGTGTGGTCCGCACTCTTTCACCTGGGTGAACATTCTTAGAACTCAATGTGCGGTCCACATATTTTCAGGTGCGGCTGCAGATTTCACGTGCGGTCGCATATCGACCTCCGCACTGACAAGCTCAAACTTCAGAGAGTTGGTACATTGAAACTTTTTTAACATTTCAAATATGCGGCTTACAAGAGAAATGTGCGGCCGCATTGCTCTTCTGTCGTGGCACATAGAAATGTGCGGTCCGTACAATATTTGAACACTTAGCCATATTGTTGTCCACCTTTCTTGTACGTCAGAGTCATCCTTGTAGCACACTTCATATCAAGTTAGAACACAAATAGCAACTAACTATAAGAGAAAATAAAAAGAAAAAGAACGTGGGTTGCCTCCCAAGAAGCACCTGATTTCACGTCGCGACCCGACACGACACAAAATACCCTAAAGTTAAGTGAATGACCACCACCACGTGGCTATCTCCAACCTTGCCCAAGTAGTGTTTCTCCCGGTGACTATTGACTCGGAATACTTCATTATTTTTGTTCTTCAAGTTTATTGCACCAAAAAGTGTCACACCAACAATTTCAAAAGGACCACTCCACTTGGATTGTAGCTTCCGGTAAACATCCTCAATCTTGAGTTAAACAACAATACATGATCTCCCACCTTGAACTCTTTATTCCAAATGTATTTGTCATGAAAATGTTTCATCTTTTCTTTGTACAAGGACGAACTCGCATAAGCATGGTACCGGAACTTATCCAATTCATTCAAATGTGCAACCCTCAAATTAGTGGCTATATCCAATCAAGATTCAACTTCTTTAGAGCCCACATTGCCTTATCCTATAGTTCCACCGAAAGATGACAAGCTCTTCCGAACACCAACCGGTATGGAGACATTTTGATAGGTATTTTGTAAGCCGTTCGATAAGCCCGTAATGCATCATCAAGCTTCTTGAACCAATCCGTCCGATTAGCATTCACTGTTTCAGACAAGATACTATCTCCCTGTTTGAGACTTTCACTTGGCCACTAGCTTGTGGGTGATAGGGAGTCGTGACTTTGTGAGTAATACCATACTTACCAAGTAAAGTGTCAAAAGCCTTGTTGCAAACGTGTGACCCCTCATCGCTTGTAATTGCACGTGAAGTACCAAACCTTGTGAAAATATTCTTCTTCAAGAAATCCAATACACTTCTTACCTCATTGTTGGGTAAGGCGACGGCCTCAACCCATTTGGACACATAATCCACCGCGACCAAGATGTAGGTTTTTCCACAAGAACTTACAAAAGGGCCCATAAAGTCAATACCCCACACATCGAAAATATCGATCTCTAAAATGGTTATGAGAGGCATTTTATTTTTCTTCTAAATTCCACCAGCCCGTTGACATTCATTACATCTTTTCACTAACTCACTAGCATTTTTGTAAAGAGTAGGCCAATAGAAACCACAACTAATTACTTTGGTCGCCGTTCTTGCTCCACCACGATGACCAGCATATGGAGAAGAATGACAAGCCCCAAGAATATCACCTTGCTCTTTTTTCGGTACACACCTCCTAATCACCTCATCCGTATAAATCCGTAAAAGGTATGGTTCATCCCAATAATAATCTTGACAATCCCTTTTGAGCTTCTTCCTTGGCTTGAAGAAAACTCATTCGGAATGATTCCATACACAAGAAAAATTTTCTAAGTCCGCGAACCATAGCACATCTTTCATTGAAATTTCCAAAAGCTACTCATCGAGGAAGGAGTCATTGATTTCAAGGTCATCATGCGGCCCCCCCTCCTCCTCCGAATGAGACAAGTGGTCCGCCACTTGGTTTTCAGTACCTTTTCTATCTTGGATGTCAATGTCAAATTCTAGTAACAAGAGTACACATCTCATCAATCGACCTTGGAGTAATTTTTGCTCATAAGATAACTAAGCGTTGCATGATCGGTGTGGACAATAACGTTTGCACCCATCAAGTACGAACGAAACTTCTCAATTGCAAACACAATAGCAAGGAGCTCTTTCTCAGTAATGGTATAGTTGACTTGGGCACTATTCATGGTCTTACTAGCATAGTAGACTGGAAATCTTATTGATACGTTGTCACAAAACAGGCCCAACCGCTACGTCACTTGCATCACACTTGAGTTCAAAAGGCACACTCCAATTTGGAGCGGTGATAATGGGCATAGTTGTCATCTTGAGCTTCAACAATTCAAAATCTCTCATGCAATCATCATTGAAATTAAACTTGGCATCCTTCTCAAGAAGCTTGCACAACGGGTTCACCACCTTAGAGAAATCTTTGATAAAGCGCCGGTAAAAACCCGCATGGACTAAGAAACTCTGCAAACCCTTCACCGAAGTTAGGAGAGGAAGCTTAGAAATCACCTCAATCTTTACTTTGTCAACTTCAATTTCATTCCTTGAGATTTTATGGCCAAGGACAATACCTTCCTCGAACATGAAATGACATTTCTCCCAATTGAGCACCAAATTGGTTTCTTCACATCTAGCCAACACTTTGTCCAAATTTGCAAGAAAATCATCATGAAGTCATCCATGAAAAATTCAAGGTAGTCCTCCACCATGTCAATGAAAATAGCCATCATACACCTTTGAAAAGTCGTTGGTGCATTGCACAAACCAAATGGCATCCGATTGAAAGCAAAAGTACCATAGGGACATGTAAAGGTTGTTTTCTATTGATCTTATAGAGCAATGAGAATTTGGTTGTAGCCCGAGTACCCATCAACAAAGCAATAGAAAGCACGACCGACCAATCTATCAAGCATTCTATCTAAGAAATGAAGTGGATAGTGATACTTCCTTGTGACTTTGTTGACCTTGCGATAATCCATACACACCCTCCAACCAGTCACCTTCTTGTAGGAATCAATTCATTATTGTCATTGGTGACCACCTTCATGCCCACTTCTTTGGGACACATTGAACCGGAGAAGTCCATGAACTATCGGAGATGGGGTAGACAACCCTGACATCCAACCACTTGATAATCTCATTCTTGACAACTTCTTGCATGGCCTCATTGAGTCTCTTTTGATATTCAATAGATGGTTTAGCGCCATCCTCCAACTTGATATTATGCATGCAAAAGGCGGGGCTTATACCCCGAATATACGCCAAGGTCCGCCCAATAGCATTCTTCCTCTTTTGTAGCACCGCCAATGTGGAATGTACCTGAACGTTAGTCAAACAAGAGGAAAGAATAACCGGTAAAGTAGAACAAGGGCCAAGAAATTCATACCGAAGATGTGGAGGAAATAACTTCAACTCCAACATAGGTGGCTCTTCAATAGAAGGCCTTGTATGAGGAGTCTTCCTATTTTTAAGATCCACGGACAATTCCCGGGGTGCATAGTTGTAAGACCTCATTTCTTGCAAAGAGTTCACATATTCGATGAAGCCATCCATCTCGTCATCATCAAAGTTGAGCAAGACGACCTCCAACATATCACCAGCATTGATTGTAGCACTTGTATCATCAACAATGACATCGATCACTAAATCCACAAAAGAACACACCTCATTTATCTTTGGTTGCCGCATGGACACATGGAATATCACAATTTCATCACCAACCCATAAAGTGAGTTCTCCGGATTCAACATCACAAAGAGCCTTACCCATAGCAAGGAAAGGTCTCCCAAGAATAATTATCACTTCATAATCAACCTCATAATCTAGAATGACAAAATCCGACGGAAGAATGAATTTATAAACCCAGACCAAAACATCTTCAATCACACTCAACGGCCTTTTCATGGTACGATCGTCCATTTGAAATCGCATAGATGTGGGTCTTGGTTTCCTAATTCCCAAAGTCTTGAAACCGAATATGGCATCAAATTTCTACTTGCCCCAAGATCACAAAGAGCTTTAGCAAATTCGGCACTTCCAATTGTACAAGGAATCGTGAAAGCACCGGGATCCTCCAACTTAGGAGCCATTGAATAAACAATTATACTCACTTGATGTGTCACTTTGATAGTCTCAAAATTCATTGACCGCTTCTTTGTCACAAGATCCTTCATAAACTTTTCATAATCGGGCATTTGTTCCAAAGCTTCGACCAATGGCACATTGATTGAAAGAATCTTCGTCATTTGAATGAACTTCTTAAATTGATTCTCACCATTTTGCTTGGCAAGTCTTTGAGAGTATGGATGTGGAGGCTTAGGCAATGGTGCCTTAGCCTTTTGCACTACCGGTTCCGGTATGTCAATAATGTGTTCCCTAGACGGGTTCACCTCCTCTTGAGTCTCTTCCACACTATCATCAATATCAATCCGAACTTCCTCATTAGGACGAACAGCATTGTTTGGGTTGTTTTCTTCTTGCATCACTTGATCATCATCAACAAGTCGCCTTCCACTTGAGGTGGGTGCATTTTCGCCTCTTCCACTTCTTGTGATAACCGCCATGGCATGTCTCGTATTGTTACCACCCTTTGGGTTCACCAGCGTGTCACTTGGTAGTGCCCCCTTAGGATGAGAATTTAGAGCTTGAGAGATTTTCCCCGTTTAAACTTCTAGGTTGCGGATTGATATGTTGTATGAGGTAAGTTGGGCATCTGAATCGACATTCTTTTCCATCATTTTCTTGAACATACATTCAATACATCTCATCTTATTGTTTGAAGAACTTGAACCATGGGAAAGATAAGGAGGTGGATTGCTCGGTTGTTGGTACATCGGGGGGTCTTTGAAAACCCGACCCCCGGTTACCTTGATTATTACTCCATCCACATTCATTGTTGCCTCCCCAATTTTCTTGGTTGTTTCCACTCCAATTTCCTTGATAATTATTGTTATGCCAATTCCCTTGATTGTTAGAATTCCAATTTCCATGATTATTTTGTGGTCGCCATTGTTGTTGGTTTGGGCCTTGGAAGTTGTTTCTTTGCCCTTGAAAATTGTTCACATATTGCACTTCCTCCTCTTTTTTATTTTAAGAATCATCTTGCTCAAAGCCACCATCATCGTACACATAGTTATCCACTCAAGTTTGCACTTGTAGACCTTTGGTCCTCCTCTTGTTCACCATCGCATTCACTCCCTCCATAGAATTAACTTGCTTAGGAGCTTACACTTGATTTAGTTGGGACTTTGCTAGTTGAGTCATGGTAACGGTCAATTCGAAAATGACTTGCCCATGGTCTTGCAATTCTTTGTGAAGGTGGATCATATTCGGATCACCTTGTGGAACATTGACCCGGGATTGCCAAGCCGATGACGTTTCCGCTATCGCATCCAAGACTTCACATGCCTCCGCATAAGGCGTAGTCATAAAGTTCCCACCGGCTAGTTGATTCACTACACATTGGTTGCTTGTGTTAATCCCAAGATAAAAGGTTTGTTGAATCATGTTTTCCGGCATATCGTTGTTGGGACATTCTTTAACCATTGTTTTATAGCGCTCCCATATTTTGTGTAGTGGTTCATTCGGCTCTTGCTTAAATGCCAATATCTCATCTCGAAGTGTAGCCATGTGCCCGGGAGAGAAAAACTTAGCAATGAACTCTTTCTCCAACTCATCCCAAGTGTGAATTGAATGGTTCGACAATCATTCCAACCAAAGTTTTCCCCCATAGAGAGAAGGGAAAAAACCTTAGCCTCAATGCATCCTCTGAGACATTGAGTTGGAGCATCGGTAAAGAAACCTCGTTGCTCAAGCAAAGTGAGCATCACATTGGTTATTTAGAAATTGCCCGCCCGTATACGGGGAGGGATTATTGCACTAGCATAACCTTCGTTGGGTAATATCCGGTGTGGAGCCGCTCGTGGTGGAGGTAGGGGTGGAACGGGCACATTTGCATGAGGTACCCGGCCTCTCCGGTTGGCTTGAGGTTCAAGAGGTACCTCCTCTACTTTCTCCTCCTCGCCGTCCAATTTCCCCAAAGGCAAATTTTCGAGACCATTGTTTGCCATGGTTATACCTATAATTTCTCACACAAGTTAGTAACACGGAAGGAAAATAAGATATTACAAAAACAAACTCAAATATATAGATAACACCGTTTTTACTCCCCGACAACGACGCCAAAAATTGATCCACGTCCAATCCGCACTCAATAGTGAGTGAAAACGGTTGTTGGAAGAATAGTACCCAATAAGAGTCGGGGTCGATTTCCGCATGGTGTTTAATATGGGTGTTGGGGGTATACACTTGACGAGAGCAAATGAAATAACTAAATTGCACTTCTAACAAAAAATTTTGTTTTCTACTTCTAAATTATCACTAACAATTATTAGCTTATGAGAAGAAACTAGAAAGCGAATGATTGTTTTTGTTGTTTTTACCAAATGGTTAAAAATCCTAGGGATGTGACCTTCACCTAGGTGTTAGCCTAATGGTTTAAGTATGTTAACACTTCTTTATTGATCGGGGTGTCTTATAGCTCTCAACTCTAAGTTACTCACTCACTACCTCTCGGTCATAGAGTGATTTTTTCCATTTTGGCTTTCTCAAGCCCAAATGGGTATCAAGCTAAACAGTTGATAAGAGCTCAAGTCAGGTTTTCTCTATCTCTATTTCAAACCCTTTAATTAGGCTAATCAAAATCTTAATTAACCCAATTTCTTGTTATCCCAGCTATCCTAGACTAGGTCCATCTTTCTCAAGTAAAGACCAAGTCAAAAAGGCATGAATCAATGTTTGTAACCATTAATTCTAAAATTAAAGTATAAACAAATCTAAATAATCAACACTCAATCATAAACAAGTATTAAATTAAATACCCATAAGGTTTACACACTAGAGTTGGGTCACAACCCTAGTAAACGTCTAGCTACTCATAGTGGAAAATGAAGAAAACAAAGAATAAATACTAATTAAAGTCATAATAAAAGATTAAAATGATAAACTATGATGTATTTTTCCTAAAATAGTCACAAAGTTCCTAAAATAGCAAAATACAACGGCTACAACTGCTCAAATTTCAAAACTTGACCTAAAACTGTGATTCCCGTCTATTTATAGTGGCCCAAAATTCGCTAACAAAAATTCCCCTCGGGAGGTTCTGCGGCCGCACAATTCCATGTGTGGTCCGCAAATTACTTCAGCTTGCAGTGACTTCGAATCTGCAGTGGCACAATTTGGTCTGCGACTGCAATACAGCTTCTGAAGCCGCACAATTCTTGTGTGGTCCGCACTTCAGACAAGGCTTCAAGTCTTGGTCACTTGCACACTCTCTGAACTTTTGAATTCTTTGTCAGTGCGGACCCTGTTCTGCGGCCACACAATTCATGTGCGGTCTGCACTTCTGCTTAAAGTCTGCTGGGCTTCTTCACTAGTTCTGCAGCCGCAGAGGTTATTCTGTGGTCTGCACTTTGTTCCGCGGCCGCAGAAATACCTCTTCGGACCACACTTCTTGTGTTATGCGCCCCTTCTTGCCTTGTGAGTCGGAACACTCTTTTTTAGTCGGATTTCTTCATGATACCCAAACTTCAAAACATTTTACAATTTTCACACTTTCATTAGCTTTGGGACAAAAATCAATACTTACTGACTAAAACAGAAGAAAAAAGGTGCTAATAAGTGGTCAAAATCCACACTTATCAACTCTCCCAAACTTAAGTCTTCGCTTGTCCTCAAGCAAATAAATTAGTTCTCACCTCCTCAAAGTTAAAGGTTATTTTAGCGAGTCGATGGTGAGCCATTCATACTCAGTTGGGACCAACAATTACCCACACTACTCATGCATTATCAACAAGGTGACAAGTCTAATATTCATGCACATATAGTTCTAATGTGACATTTGAGCTTCAAGAATTGACTTTACTCATCAAGGACTCTTGTTCTATCATGTAGGTCATGGTGGACTCCAAACTCTTCCTCCTCTACCTTCCATTTTCTAAACTCACTTAAAATGTTAGCTCTCAATCTTAAGCTTCATGAAAGGTTCACTCTTCTCTCACAAGAGAATGTCACAAGTACAACTTCCAGTACCATAGGCTTCCCCCTCATGTAGATCACCACTAATGTAAGCTCACTCGGTTCGAAATCAAGTAGGACTTCTTTTGGGTTGTAATGAAGGCTTTTGGATTAGGTAGGATATCACATGGGTAAGTGGTTATACCTTCCTTAAGCACTCAACATTTTCATTTCTCGACTCACAATTACCAATTGTTAGAGGCATTTTATTTTTAGTGAGGGCTAGAGAGACTTGACATCACTCTTTACAGATAAGTTCGTAACCGCCCATGCTGGAGCCAAGAAGGCCGAGGCAAGAGTAAACGACATATTTGATATTAAGCAGTCCTTGGGAGAGGGACTAAGGGACTTCCTCTCCTGGTTCAACAGAGTAAGGATGACTCCGCCAATATCTGAAGGGATGTCGGTCGCAGCTTTTCAGAACGGACTAAGTAGAGAGGGTTCAAGAGAAACTAGGAAACTGCTGAGCCGATTGATGAAGTATCCTCCAACCACTTGGGATGAAATCCACAATGATTATTGTGCCGAGGCCAGAGCAGAAGAGGTCGATCTCAACAGACCAACTCACCGGCTAACCTCGGTACAAGCCGAATCCAGAAAAGAACAAAGAGACAGTACCAGAAGAGATCATACGATTCCACGATCTAACCGGGATCGGCACCAACCATATGTCAGGGAAGCCACCGAACCCTCCCTCCACTATGAGAAAGGTCTGTCCAGGCCAAGGACAGGGAATCATTGGAAAGAAAGAAGTATGCCTCCTTTATTATCTGCTCACAATTTTTGTGTGTCTCTGCAGAAATAGTCTACGCTCTTGAGAAACTCGGAACCAAAGTGAAAAGGCTGTCAAAGATGAGATCAGACCCGAACACCAGAAATTCTGATGCCCTCTGTGAGTTCCACCAGGAACGCGGGCACGAAACAGAAAATTGCATCGCCCTCAGACAGGAAGTCATAAACATGTTACGACAAGGGCACCTCAAAGAGCTGTTAAGCGATAAGGGGAGGACCAACTTTGCCAGAGGACGTGAATATCAAGGCTCGTCGAAGCTACCATCGCCAGCTCGTACCATCAACATGATCATCGGCGGAGGCGCGACGACACCTGTATAAATGGCGTGAAGTTCACCACCACTCACAAACTCAAACTGTCTATCACCCATGAATGGTATGATAGACTCGAAGAAAGTATCATCTTCGATGAGTCGGATATCGACGATTTGACTTTCCCTTAAAATTATGCCCTCGTTATTACTTTATGCATTTTAGATACTGATGTCAAATGCATCATGATGGACGATGGAAGCGGTGAATGTATTATCTATCCCCGAGTCCTTACCCAAATGAGCCTCGAGGATAAGATAGTGTCGTGCTGCATCACGCAAACCGGTTTTAATAATGTAGTCGATCTAATATCCAGGGAAATTACACTCCCCGTCTTGGCCGGCGGCGTGACTCTGGAGACGACATTCCACATGCTTGCAGCCATGAAGATATGCCAAGCATCCCAAAGGAAATTGCCACACACAAGTTAAACGTCAACCCATTCCACCCCCCAGTAAGGCAAGTCAGACGTAAATTCAGCTCTGCCATCAATGATGCAATCCGCGATGAGGTGGAGAAACTGTTAGAAAATGGCTACATCATGGAGTCAAAGTACCCCAAGTGTATTACGAACGTAGTGATGGTCAAAAAGAAAAATGGGAAATAGCGGATGTGCATGGATTTCACAGACTTGAACAAAACATGTCCGAAGGATTCGTTCCCGTTACCCCATATCGACCACCTCATCGACACAACAACCTGGCATGAACTATTGAGTTTCTTGGATGCTTACTCAGGCAATAATCAAATTCTCATAGAGGAAGAAGACCAGGCAAAAACCACGTTCATCACCCACCAAGGAACGTATTGCTATAGGGTCATGTCGTTTGGACTGAAAAATGCGGGGGATACTTATCAAATATTGGTAACCAAGATGTTCAAAGACCAGCTCGGTAAGACCATGGAGGTGTAAATAGACGATATATTGGTAAAGTCCAAAAGGTCAGAGGATCACATCGATCATTTGAAAGAAACTTTTGAAATACTCAGACGATACAGAATGAAGCTCGACCTGGAGAAATGCGCGTTTGGTGTAGCCTCGGAAAAGTTCTTGGGTTTCTTGGTATCGCAGCTAGGGATCTAGGTCAACCCAGACCAAATCAAAGCTATCGAGGGGATACCAGAACTCTTAATCATGAAAAAGTAAGTCCAAAGGTTGATTGGTCGTATCGTCGCCCTATCAAGGTTCATATCGCGGACGTCGGATAGATGTCAAAATGTTTTTGGCGTACTCAAGAAGGACAATGGCCTCGAATAGACTCCTAAGTGCACCCAGGATCTGTGAGAACTAAAGTCATACCTATCATCACTGCCCCTGCTTTCAAAACCAAACCTGGAGAGCAACTCCTCGTCTATCTAGCTGTATCCGAGGTAGAAGAAAACGCAGTCTTGATCTGCAAAAACAAAGGTACGCAATCTCCCATCTATTACATTAGCAAAACACTCATTGACGCCGAGATGAGGTACCCACACATCGAAAAATTGGCTCTGGCCTTGGTCGTAGCTTCACGGAAGCTTAGACCATATTTCCAATGCCACCCCATCTCGGTCGTCACAACTTCTCCCTTGAGGAGCATTTTGCATAAACCCGAGCTATTAGGGAGGCTGGCCAAATGGTCCATCGAGCTAAGTGAGCACGATATCACATACCAGTCGTGAACGGCGATAATGTAACAAGTGCTCACCGACTTCGTTGCTGATTTCGGTGCAAAAATAATGCCTGAAGTTGAAAGGGAAGTCATCCAAGCTTCCCTCCAAACACAAGACCTCTGGGTCCTATACACCGTTGGCGTATCCAATGCATCAGGGTCCGGACTGGGACTCGTACTCGAGGTCCCAACAAGCGAAGTAATTCGCTAGTCCATAAGGTGCCCGGATATGACTAACAATGAGGCCGAGTATGAGGCCATAATTATAGGGTTAAGGCTAGCACTTAAATATGGGGCGAAAAGGTTGAAACTCCGTTGTGATTCCCAACTCGTAGTTAACCAAGTCACAGAGACTTTCCAAATCAAGGAACAAATATTGCAAAGATACCAGACCAAAATCTGCAAGCTATTACCTGAGTTCGACGAATGCCAGCTCGATCAGATCCCATGAGCGCAGAATGACGAAGTAGATGGCCTTGCCAAACTAGCCGCAGCTACCAAAAGCATCACAACCGAAGATAAAAGGGTAGTCCACCTCCTCAACTCATCACCAGACCAAATCGAGGTAAGAATCACAAACTTAACTTGGGACTGGCACAATCGCATTATCATATATTTGTAGGACGGCACACTCCAAGGTGACAAAAAAGAGGCCAAGAAACTAAGAATGCAAGCGGCCAGATACAGCCTCCTTCATAGCGACTTGTACAAGAGGACTTACGGCGGTCCTCTAGCAAAGTGCTTAGGCCCGAACCAAACCCAACGCGTCCTCGAAGAAGTCCATGAAGGCCATTGTGGAGCTAACTCCAGTAATCGAGCACTAGTCAGATGCCTCATACGGGCGAGTTACTACTAGCCCACCATGAAAAAGGATGTCGCAGACTTCGTGAGGAAATGCGAACAGTGCTAAAAGTATGCTCTAATGATTCACTAAGCAGGCGAACACCTCCACTCGGTTACCTCCCCTTGGCCGTTCATCAAATTGGTAATGGACATCGTGGGCCCCCTCCCAACAGGGCGAGGTAATGTATGATTCCTTTTGATTTTAATTGACTATTTCTCTAAATAGGTGGAAGTAGGAGCATTCGCCCAAATATAGGAACAGGAAGTAATAACCTTTATATGGAGAAACATCATATGTCATTTCGGCCTACCCAAGGAAATCAGCTGTGACAACAGACCCAGTTCACGGGAAAGAAATCCGTCGAATTCTTCAAGAAATGACGTATCAAGAGGACACTCTCAACCCCATACCATCCAGTGGGTAATGGGCAAGAAACATCCTCCAATAAGTCCATACTAAATTTCATGAAGAAAAAGCACGAAGACGCCAAGGGACTGTGGCCAAAAATGCTACCAGAAGTATTATGGGCATATCGAACAACTCCCAAGACGAGCACAGGAAAGACGCCCTACTCTTTGGTCTATGGGACCAAGGCACTAATACCGGTTGAGGTCGGAGAACCCAGCCTAAGGTACCCCCATGAAAGCGGCACGAGTAACGACGAGAGCAGAAGGCAGGAACTCGACGAAATCGACGAACAAAGAGATATGGCCTACATAAGAATGGTCGCCCAAAAACAACAAGAAGAACGTTATTACAACAAGAAAGCAAAGGTCCGGCCGCTTAATGTCGGGGACTACGTACTGAAAGCCAAAACTCAAGCGAGCAAAGATCCTCGAGAAGGCAAGTTGGGAACAAACTGAGATGGTTCATACAAAAGCCAAGGAAAATAAGGGTTCATTCTAACTAGAGACAATGGAAGGAAAGCTACTACCAAACAACTGGAACATCAGCCACCTCAAATACTTCAACTTTTGAGAGAACAGGTGATCTCCAAGTCATACTCTTTTTTCCCTCACTTGAGTTTTGTCCCATTCGGGTTTTCTCAAGGAGGTTTTTAACGAGGCGGCGAAGGGAACACTTCGATTCAAAGTACGCGAAGGTAGGATTGTGGTTACCATTTCATTGCTCGGCCTATCAATACTCTCCAGGTCAACAAATGAAGGGACTAGATAGACTGGGACTAGGACTTTAACCAAAATCTATAATTTTCTCCATGTGTGTAACCAAAGACACAATGTCAAAGCAATAAGAAACTTACGCTTATCAACATACCTTTTTCGTGTTAAGGTTATGTTCAACCCCGCTCGAACAAACACCTACCATCCCTCGGCTATAATTTAATAAAAGGTTATGTTAGACCCCGCTCGAACAAATACCCACCAACCCTCAGCCGTAATTTAATTAAAGGTTATGTTCGACACTGCTTGAAAAAACACCTACCGACCCTCGGCCACAATTTAATGAAAGGTTATGTTTGACCCCGCTAGAACAAACACCCATCGGCCCTCGGCCACAATTTAATTAAAGTTTATGTTCGATCCTGCCCAATAAAACAACTACCGGACCTCAGTCGCGACATAACAAAAGGTTATTTCGACCTCGCTCAAACAAACACCTACCGACCCTCGGCCGTGACTTAACGAAAGGTTACGTTCGGCCTCGCACACCCACCGGCCCTCGGCCGCAATTAATGAAAGATTGTGTTTGACCTCATTCGAATAAACGTCTATCGGCCCTTGGCCACATCTCTACAAAGAAATAAAAATATACACAAGTACAGAAGATAAACCACGGGAATAAAAGAAGATGCAAGGAACAACTTTGATATTTCATATACTTAAACTATTTACAAAAGGCTCGTGAAGACGCCATCAAAAAATACACAAAAAGTCAAAAAGACAATTACTGGTCATCGCCACTACGGCCTTAAATATCCTTGTCAGCTCGATCTTCAACATGATCAGCACCCTGACTGCCAACTCCATCACCATCTCGGCCCCCATCGCCTTTGCCATCCTCGCCCGGAAGGTATATGGAATCATACCAGGCTTCGTCCTCAAGGGGATCTATAGAATCCACGCCGCTCTCATCGTCTTCACCAGGATGAGGATTACCCGGATCATAACCACACGCAATCCGAGCCTCGCGAGCTAAGGTATGAGCACCCTCAAAATCTGAATCAGAAACGGAGCCCGCCACATGCAACTCGTAAAGCACATCTAGACTGTCTTCGACATGAATCCACTCTTCGTATAAATCACAAGGAATGTTAGGGAAGACGGAAGTCGTAGATGAAGATGGTCATTATAGTAGTTTAGCATTCTCGGCCTCTAAAGCAGCTACTCGATCATAAAGATCAGAGGTCTCTTTCTCAAACTCCCCAATCCTCTCATCGAGCCGCTCTTCTTTGAGCCTTGCCCTTGCTAAATCGTTTTCTCGCTCGGAACGGAGAGTCCGGATCACCACCTCAAGAGACTCCGCCTTCCTCAAAGCCTCCAACCGAGCGGACCACGCCTTCTCTAACTACTCCGTCTTCTCGACAATCTCGCCACTAAGAGCCCCCACCCTAAATTGACACTCATTGAGCTGGCCCCATAGCAAGACCACCAGAGTTTGAAGATCACTGCACTAGGCTTCGACCCCCTTACTGAGCTTGAGCTCTTCCTCCTTTCTCCTCAACATCCCCTCCAATATGATGCACTTCCCCACCATCCGCACTAACTCCCCGTCTATCGCCTTCAATGTCACGAACCAAACCGATGGACTTTGACGAGTGCCCGAATTCTACCTACCGAACACTCCTATGCATACGTCTAAGATATAAACATGAAATAAGTGTAGGTCATGCATAACATCTGCCCCTAAACTGCTGAATCATGTGAATAACATACGTTAGGAGACATGCTCAAAAGACATATATACATATATATGCGAAATACAGTAGGGCGAGCTGGCAAGGCCATATACTATCCAACTATATATGACTGTCTACAGACCTCTAATAGAGTGTAAAACTGTATAAAGGATGGGACCGGGCCCCTTCATACCATTATATGTATACAAAGGTATCGTACCTAAACCCAATAGTAGCTCCGGATCAAATGGAGCACACCAACTCTCGCTGAGCTAGGATCCTAAGGAGGGGGACCGTCAACTTGTCTACCTGCACCTGCGAGCATGAAACGTAGGCCCCAAGGCAATAGGGGCGTCAGTACGAATAATGTACCGAGTATGTAAGGCATAAAAATCACTATATAAAAGGCATGAAAGAAACATGGACTAAGGAACTCAACCTGTAACTCTGAATAGCTCTGTGAATCATGAAAATATTTATAATGTCATGTGTATGCATATAAATATCATATCATGTATAGGTATATGCGTACATAACATCATCAAGCCCCTGAGGGCATCCCATTATATCATCGCAGTCTCTGTGGGCGAAATCATAAATGTATTCCAGCTGATCAACTGGTGGTGCGTATATAACGCCATAACCTTTCCCATATACCCCATATACATATACTATATGTGTATATAACGACATCTGGTCATAGGTCAATATACATGTATAAATGAATGCAGTGCATAATGAAATAAGTCAATAAGATCTCTCGGAATGTCATGAGACCCATGAACAAATGATATGATAGTAGGGATAGCCTTAACAAACCTGTATGATATCTTCCTTATTACTCTTGCATCTACAACAAGTGAAATGATACTGTCGTTAACATATAATGTTGTACCATCGCATTTGGCTAATCGTATGGCTTAAGGAAAATCGGGCAGCATCTCTCCTATTTTTAATACATCCCAAAGACCACTAAGGTCATCAACAGCCCAACAACAACAACTATAACCAATAATAGCAACAACAATAATATAATCCAATATGAGTTTCTCCGATTATCTTAACAATTATATTGAGTGGCAAGCTCGTTTTTACTCATAACAAGATATAAATTGAATCTAACTCTTATTACATAAATTAGTTTACAACCTTTAGAACATCATACTTATATGTATTATATTATTTCTAGTTCAAAACATCCACAAAATATCTTCCAAAATAACCCCATGCGTCTAGCACCTTAATTTTTATCGTTAATCACTTATTTTTCATCTTTTCTTCTTCAATCAACTTAATTAACACCTAGAAAATATTAACAACAGCAGCCACAACATTATAAAATTATTTCTCATAATTTCCAGCCACCACAAACCATATATTTAGCCACAAAACAGTCCAACCACAAAGACAACCATATCCCATGTTCTTTCATGTGCTATCTTATGGTTTTTCACTCAAAAAATACAACCAACACAAGATTAACCTTAGACACAATCAAGAAGATGTTATACATACCGTGTAAAGCATCTACAACTCAAAACCCTATCTCAACTTTGCTCACAATAGCCCTCAATCACACCACAACATCATAGAAGCATTCTCTTGTAGTCTTTAACACCTTTGATGATGATTTGAGTTGATTTTCCTTGAGTTTGTTCTTGGGATCTTGGTATATGTTAGGGAGGGTTTTGGATTGCTTTTGGACGAAATTTGGGTAAGAAATGACCCGAAATGAGGCTGAAACATCTTTTAAAAGACGTAAGGTCGGTGGTCGTCTCAAGTGGGTCACAACGGAGCTGCTTGCGCAGTCTCGTCAAAATGCGGATGTCTGTCTACTCCGATGTCGTATCGATTAACGGTTTAATAGTTGAAAACTAGACTTGTAGATATTCAATTTGGTATATAATACCCCATATAGCACACAAAATTTATTGCTCAAAAAACTCCGTTACAAGGCAAATCCGTAGTCGTTTTTTCCGCAACTTTAATCCGATATTTCCCAAACTTTATATTTTCTATCCAAACATCGTTTATAACCATATTATGACTTTAAAATCATTTAAATCATGATTAAAAAGTCTTATATTCATTACGTCACATTGGGACGCACAGGGTGTAACAATCTTCCCCCCTTAGAAACGTCCTCGAATGTTAAACTCCTAGAAATCTATAGAAATTTTGGCAGAGTCTCCTCTGTAACGGTACTACTACCATCCTATCACATAGCAAACCCAACAATACAAATCCACACAGGGCCACAACCATCAATAACACCAATGGCCTCACACGAACGATAACAATAACTAACATAAGAGTCAAGTATCATATACGTACCTAAAGGCTGTGATGTCTCAGTACGATCCTCCTTCGGAAGCGGAAACAAGTGAGGATATACTAGTCTTAATTTATTCTTCATCTTCCCAAGTCATCTCCTCCACATTATTATTTCTCCATAGTACTTTAACCGAAGCTATATCCTTAGTTCTCAATCTCCGAAATTGTCTATCTAGTATAGCAATGGGAGCTTCCTCATATGATAGTTGCTCTGTAACCTTAACATCATCAACTGGAATGACTTTAGAGGGATCTCCAATACACTTACGGAGCATAGACACATGAAAGACTAGATGTACAGACTCCAAGTTGGAAGGAAAGTCTAACTCATATGCTACTTGGCCTACTCTGTGTATAATCTTATAAGGTCCAGTGTACCGAGGGCTAAGCTTTCCTTTCTTACCGAATCTCATAATGCCTTTCATCGGTGATACCTTTAGAAATACCCAGTCGTCTACCTGAAACTCCAAGTCTCATCGTCGATTATCTGCATAGGACTTCTGACGACTCTGAGCTGCTAATAGCTTTTCCTTATAAACTTAATCTTCTCAACTGCCTGTTGTACCAACTCTAGTCCTACTCACTTAGTTTCCACAATCTCGAACCATCCGATAGGAGACTTACACTTCCGTCCGTAAAGAGCTTCGTATGGAACCATTTGAATGCTGGAATGATAACTATTATTATATGCGAACTCAATAAGTGGAAGATGATCATCCCAGCTACCCCTAAAGTCCATCACACAAGCTCGTAGCATATTCTTCAATGTCTGAATAGTACGCTCAGCCTGATCATCTGTCTGGGATGAAATGTTGTACTAAGACTTCCCTGAGTCCCCAATCCTTTTTGTAAGGACCTCCAAAAATTAGATGTAAACTGAGCACCTCTATCTGAGATAATAGATATAGGGACACCATGAAGTCATATTATCTCCTTAATGTAAAGCCTTGCATAATTCTCTACTGAATACGTAGTCTTGACAAGTAGAAAATGGGCTGATTTTGTAAGTCAATCAACAATAACCCATATAGAATCAAACTTATACTGGGTACAAGGTAAGCCTATGATGAAATCCATATTAATCACTTCTCATTTCTAAGTCGGAATCTCTATAGCCTGCAATAATCCACCAGGTTTCTGATGCTCAATCTTAACCTGCTGACAATTAAGGCACTAAGCAACAAACTCTGCTATATCCTTCTTCATTCCATCCCACCAGTATATTCCCTTGATATCATGATACATCTCCGTCGCTCTTGGATGAATACAATAATGAGAATAGTGAGCTTCTCCCATAACTTGCTGGCGCAACCCTGCCACATTAGGAACACATAATCGACCTCGATATCTGAGGACTCCATCTCCTGTAATCTCAAATGGTGTCTTCTCTTTTTGAGGGGTTGTATCTCTGTAGTGATATAGCACAAGATCTTCATATTGTCGTTCCTTTACTTTAGTTACTAGAGAGGATGTTGTTGTGTCCTGAATAGTACTTCCGGTAACACCTGAATCTAGTAATCAAACTCTAAGATTAGCTAGTTAATGAATCTCACGAGCTATCTCACTCTTCTCTGGCTGTAAATATGATAGGCTACCCATAGATCTACGGCTGAGGGCGTCGGCTACTACATTCGCCTTCCCTGGATGGTATAAAATATCAACATCATAGTCTTTCAGTAGCTCCAACCATCACCTCTGACGTAAATTCAATTCTTTTTTCTTGAATATATACTGAAGGCTCTTATGGTCTGTATATATATATATATCAACATGAATAACATACTCGTGGGTCGTGTAATTCTTCTCGTAGTTTCTTAGTTGTCTAGAAGTGTAGGCGAAAACCTTACCATGCTACATCAATACACAACCCAATTCAATGCCCGAAGCATCACAATAGATAGCATAACCATTTGTCCCTTCTGGAAGTGTCAGAACTGGTGCTGAAGTCAGTCTATCTTTCAATGCCTGGAAACTCCACTCACAAGCATCAATCCACTGAAACTTAGTTGCCTTCTGAGTCAACTTTGTCGATGGTGTTGAAAGAGAAGAAAAACCCTCTACAAATCTCTTGTAATAACCTGCCAAACCCAGGAAGCTACGAACCTCCGTCAGTTTCGTAGGTCTAGGCTAAGGCTTCACTGCCTCAATCTTCTGTGTATCAACCCGGATACCCTCACCTAAAATAATATGACCAAGGAAGGCTACAAAATTCAACCAGAATTCATATTTAGAGAATTTTGCATACAACTTCCTTTCTTGTAGAACTCTGAGTAAAGTACATAAATAATCTGCATGCTCAGCCTCTGAACGGGAGTAAACCAAAATATCATCTATAAATATAATCACGAACTGATCTAGAAAGGTTCTGAACACACGGTTCATCAAGTCCATGAATATTGCTAGGGCATTGGTCAACCCGAACGACATAACTCGAAACTCAAAGTTCTCGTATCTGGTCCTTAATATTGTCTTCGGAATATCTTTCTCTTTAAACCTTACCTGATGGTACCCATACCTCAAATCTATCTTCGAGAAACACCTGGCACCCTGCAACTGATCAAATAAATCATCAATTCTCGGGAGCGGGTACTTATTCTTGATCGTCACCTTATTCAACTGCTTGTAATCAATACACATCCGCAAGGAACCATCTTTCTTTCTTACAAATAACACACGTGCTCCCCACGGTGATGTATTGGGTCTGATAAAGCGTTTTTCAAGCAAATCTCTCAGTTGTTCTTTCAACTCTCTCAGCTCTGCAGGTGCCATTCTATACGGAGGAATAGATATCGGCTGGGTATCTAGTAATGTGTCAATAGCAAACTCAATCTCCCACTCTGGAGGAAGGCCTGGAAGTTCATCGGGAAACTCATTAACCACCGGGATAGACTGAAGTTTCGGTGACTCTGCTTTCACATTATGTACCCGAACTAAGTGATAAATATAGCCCTGTTTGATCATCTTCCTTGCCTTGAGATAGGAAATAAACCTACCTCTTGGCGATGCAGTATTAACTTTCCACTCCAGAATTGGCTCCCCTGGAAACTGGAACCGAACCATCTTTGATCTACAATCAACGTTAGCATAACAAGAAACCAACTAATCCATACCCATTATAACATCAAATTCCACCATATCTAACTCAATCAGGTCTTCTACTGTAGAACGACTATGAACTACTACTATACTGTCTTTATATACCCGTCTAGCTATCACTGGATCCCTAACAGGTGTAGATACCTCAAAAGATTCAATCGACTCAGGTTCTATTCCAAACTTACTAGCAACCAACGGAGTGACGTACGATAAGGTGGAACCTGGATTAATCAATACATATACATCATATGAGGAGATTGATAATATACCTGTAACAACATCAGGTGATGACTCCTAATCATGTCGACCAGCTAATGCATAAATACAGTTCTGAGGACCGCTCAAGCTAGATGCTCCACTTCTGCCTCTACCACAACCAGCTGGTGCTTGTGAACCTTGCCCAGGGGGGCGTACTGATGATGAAAAACTGGCTACAGATCTCACTGACTGAACAATACCTGCACCACCTCTCATCATACAATCTCTCATAATGTGGCCTGGATAACCACAAGTATAACAAACACCCAACCCTACAAGGCACTTTCCGGCATGCTGCTTACCATACTGAGCACATCGTGGCAAGGGTGCCCTCATCTGAATTGACTCGCCCCTATGCTGAGAACTAGAGGCCCTGGAACTCTAACTGGGCCCTGAATATATGGAACAATCAAATCTCCTACCGCCAAACTAAGGGGGTGCACTAGCCGATGGTTGGGAAGGATACTTCAGGTACTACTATTGCAGACCACCTCGAAACTCACTGGAAGGACCTGAAGATCGTGGTCTCTTACTCTGGCCCCTATCATGCTTATGATCGACACTCTGGTTCTGGTTCTGCTTCTACTTCTGCTTAAGCTCATCTACACCTTGAGCGTATACCTGAATACAAAAAATATCCATGCATGGCTGAAGTGAGACCGACATATAGTCATTAAGCAGGTGCAGATCCAACCCCATCACGAACCGATGAACCTGATCCTCCATCTTAGCTACTATAGTGGGATCATACCTAGCCAAAGAATCAAACTGAAGGTTGTACTCCCGAACACTTATATTACCCTGTCGAAGGGTCAAGAACCTATCAACTCTAGCCCGTCTAAGCTCTGGTGGCAAATAATGACGAAGAAAAGGCTCTGTAAATACTTTCCATACTGCTAGAGGGGCATCATCACCTCTGGACAATTCCCAAATTAACCGCAACATTCCGAAGTCTATAGGAGCTAGCTCAACTGACCCAGTCGCAGTAGCCTTCATTACCCTCAAAGTTCTCTACATCCTATCAATAAATACTTGAGGGTCCTCATTTGGATCTGCTCCAGTGAATACGGGAGGGTCCAAATTAATGAAATCGCGAACCCTCGCACTGATGGCCTATCTGCATGACCGATACCTACCTCCTGGCATCGAGCCTATGCGGCCACTAATCGAGTCAATAGCGGAATAACATCTCTCATATCCAAACCCTGTGCATCTGGCTGAGGAACTGAGGATACTGGGGTTGGTGCCCCTCGGATCTCCTCTGGAGAGGGTAGGGTATGTGAAGTCTGGAATGGAGTCTCACTATGTGACTCTCCTCGAGCCCTGGTAACTTGTGGCGCTCGACTTGTAGTCTCATCATCCACGGACTTGCCCTTCTGAGCGGCTGTAGCCTTCTTGGGCATCGCTGAAAACATAACATAACGTTAGGAAAATGAATTCTTATATCGCACGATCTAAGATAAGAAGGGAGGGTAACATCCTATATGTCATGCAACATTCTGTTTATAAGTGCGGTGCATAACACACTCATAAACAAGACTCTACTAGACATGGTCTGTAGACAACCCTAGGATGAAACTGCTCTGATACCACTTTTGTCACGACCCAAACCGATGGACTTTGACGAGTGCCCGAGTTTTACCTACCGAACATCCTTAAGCATACGTCTAATATATAAACATAAAATAAGTGTAGGTCATGCATAATAGATGCCCCTAAACTACTAAATCATGTGAATAACATACATGAGGAGACATACTCAAAAAATATAATATACATATACATGTGGAATACAGTAGGGCCAGCCGACAAGGCCACATACTATCCAACTATAGATGACTGTCTACAGAACTCTAATAGAGTGTAAAACTGTATAAAGGATGGGGCTAGGCCCCGTCATACCCTTATATGTATACAAAAGTATAGTACCAAAACCCAATAGAAACTCCATATCAAATGGAGAACACCAACTCTCTCTGAGCTAGGATCCTAAAGATGGGGATTGTCAGCCTGTCTACGTGCACCTACGGTCATGAAACGCAGGCCCCAAGGCAATAGGGGCGTCACTACGAATAATGTATCGAGTATGTAAGGCATAAAATCAATATATAAAAGGCATGAAAGAAACATGGAGTAAAGAACTCAACCTATAAGTCTGAATAGCTCTGTGAATCATGAAAATATTTATAATGTCATGCGTATGCGTATAAATGTCATATCATGCATAGGTATATGTGTACATAACATCATCAAGTCCCTGGGGGCATCCCATCATATCATCTCAGCCTCTGTGGGCGAAATCATAAGCGTATACCAACTGATCAAGTGGTGGTGCGTATATAACGACATAACATTNCCATAACCTTTCCCCCATACCCCATATATATATATTATACGCCTATATAACGACATCTGGTCATGGGTCAATATACATGTATAAATGAATACAGTGCACAATGAAATAAGTCAATAAGATCTCTCAGAATGTCATGAGACCCATGAACAGACGATATGATAGTAGGGCATATGGGGAATAAAGAACATAGGTAACCCTAGCATTTCTAGGAATTGATTCATTTGTGAAAGTAGCGTGCTTGCTCGTTGCGTTGTATCATATAGATCATGCCAAAAGGAAAGAAGGGATAGCCTTAACATATCTGTATGATCTTTTCCTTATTACTCAACCAAACTTAATACAACTTCTTGCATCTACAACAAGTGAAATGATATTGCCGTTAATATATAATGTCATACCATCGTATTTGGCTAGTCGTATGGCTTAAGAAAAATTGGTCAACAACTCCCCTATTTTTAATACATTCCAAAGGCCAATAAGGGTAATCAACAACCCAACAACAACAACTATAACCAACAATAGTAACAACAATAATATAATCCAATATGAGTTTCTCCGATTATCTTAACAATTATATTGAGTGGCAAGCTCGTTTTTACTCATAACAAGATATAAATTGAATCTAACTATTATTACATAAATTATTTTACAACCTTCATAACACTATACTTATATGTACTATATTATTTCTAGTTCAAAACATCCACAAAATATCTTCCAAAATAGCCCCATACGTCTAGCACCTTAATTTTTATCGTTAATCACTTGTTTTTCATATTTTCTTCTTCAATCAACTTAATTAACACCTAGAAAAGATTAACAACAGAAACCACAAAATTATCAAATTATTTCTCACAATATCCAGCCACCACAAACCATATATTTAGCCACAAAACAGTCCAACCACAAAGACAACCATATCCCATGTTCTTTCAAGTGCTATCTTATGGTTTTTCACTCAAACAACACAACCAATACAAGATTAACCTTAGGAACAATCAAGAAGATGTTATACATACCTTGGAAAGTAGTTACAACTCAAAACCCTATCTAAACTTAGCTCACAATAGCCCTCAATCACACCATAACATCATAGAAGCATTCTCTTGTAGTCTTTAACACCTTTGATGATGAGTTGAGTTGATTTCCCTTAAGTTTGATTCTTGGGATCTTGGGATATGTTAGGGAGGGTTTTGGAGAGCCTTTGGACGAAATTAGGGTGATAAATGACCCGAAATGAGGCTGAAACATCTTTTAAAAGACATAAGGTCGGTGGTCGTCTCAAGTGGGTCCCAACTGAGCTGCTTGAGCAGTCTCGCAAAAATGCGGATATCTCTCTACTCCGATGTTGTATTGATGAAGGGTTTAATGCGTTAGAAACTAGACTCGTAGATATTCAATTTGGTATATAATATATCCCCAAAAGACCCCATATAGCACACGAAATGTATTGCTCAAAAAGTTCTGTTACAAGGCAAATCCTTAGTCGGTTTTTCCGCAACTTTAATCCGATTTTTCCCAAACTTTTGTATTTTCTATCCAAACATCGTATATAGCCATATTATGATTTTAAACTCATTTAAATCATGATTAACAAGTCTCATATTCATTACATCACCTTGGGACGCACAGAGTGTAAGGCGTTGTCATCTATAGTCTTGAGGGTCATACCCTCAACTTTAGAACAAAGAGGGAGAATGAAGGGGATAATCTTCTCGGTATCCACAAGAATATTACGGTCCATCGGGATCCATATATTCCTATAAACCCCTTCTAACCTCACTTCAAGTTGAGTAAGTCCCTCGTCGATCATCCTCAACTCGTTTACGTTCATGTCGTAGTCAGATCCAACATCCTCCTCAACGACGACCTCTCCCCTATTATCAGTCTAGAAAGGAACATTCGACGCGACCCCGGAAGGAGAGTCTCCATGCCTTGAAAGAATAGGGTTGTCATTTACTATCACGCCTTCGACCGCCTCCCCCACAGGATGCATACTCAATTCCTCCAAACAAGGGGCCTTAGGACCTGCCTCCGGGCTCTCCCCGATATACACTATGGCAGTTTCCCTAAGGACAAGGCCAGTATCTCCTATGATGGCAGTTGCCGGTCTCTCTCCCCTACGTCCACGACCCTCCTCTTACAAGGTATCAAACTGCCGTCTTCAAGCGATACGTCTTCCTCATCAATTAGCGAATAAGGTCGGGAGGTAGGATATGAAAAAGGAATGGAGAAGGGCCCCCAAGTTATGGTATCCCAGGTCGAGATTGGAGTAGAAGATACAGTGGACGTAACAGGAGCCGAAGTCGAAGAGGCAGCAACCACCCAAAGGAAAGAAAGCACTGGTGCTCGGCTCCTCCGATAACCCCTGCCTAAAAACATAGACAGTACAAAGTCAAGAAAATGAATCTGCATATAATAGGAGATGGAGTGGTCATGTCCAAAGATAAGAAATTACCAGTTGAAGGGAGAGGAGGACCGAATTTCTTGAAAAAAGCTTGGCCAATCACGGATCCCTATGATGTGAGAAAGGAGACGCTCGACCCAGTCAGAAATATGAGGGGCCAGAGGAGGAGGTTGATTGTTAGCTACAAAGGGGAAAACAAAAAGAGAGAATCCCCATCAATCAAAGTTCATAGTCAAAGTAAGAACAAAAGGAAACAGGGCACTCACGAGTATGGTTCCAAGCTTCGGGAAAGCCGTTGACATTGGCCACGACGTCCTCGGTCCTGACAAAGAAGAAATTAAGCCAGAACTGGTGATTAGCTTTGTCGTCCATCTTCACCACCAAGCACTTGCCTCCTCGGTGGCGAAAATTCAACATCGTCCCCCTATAAAATCCAGGGGCGAACAGGTGTATCAAGTGCGGTAGTGTCAGGTCGACCCCGACCAGCTTGAGAAATTTGGTCAACATCTTTATCACCTTACATGCGTATGGTACAAGCTGAGTCAGGCAAATACCGTAATAGCAACAAAAATCCTCCACTAGCGGGATGAGAAGAAGAGAATAGCCAATAAGGAATGGATAGGCATAAAGGGCGCAGTACCTAATAGGGTTGTTCAAAACTGAACTGAAACCGTTAACCGAACCAAACTGATGGCTTATTGGTATCAAATTATCCTGGTAATGGATGGTGATCGGATTGAGATTTTATAATTAACGGCTTAACGGTTTGGGGGCGGATTACTCAATTCTTTTATCGGGTAAACCGTCAACCCGTTAAGAATTTTTATATTTATACTTTTGCCCCTATGTATATAAAGTACTATTGAAACCCTAAATGGCTAAATCCCTAACTTCTACAGTTAGCTCATATTATAGCATAGTAAAGTTAGGCGGATCTATAGTAAGATGGATGAAGCTAGTTTTCTTCATGTTTAGGAAGCTCATCTGATTTTTTACAGTGCAATAAACTGGAACTATGTTCTTTGCATAGATTAGCTTGTATTTGTTATGTCTTCCTTATCAATAGTTCTTGTATGTACTTGATTGTTCAAAAACATTCTATTTGGTTTAACCGATAAATCGTCTGATAATCGTCAATCGACCATTATCTTATTTAATGGCTAGCGGATTACTACATTTATAATCCAATAATCGTTAAGCCGGACCGTTAAGTGTAAATATTCACCCGATCCACCCGATAAGCACCCCTAGTACCCAGGGAGGTGTACCTCTACCACGTCTCCTCTGGCTGGGATCAGCTCAACATGGCTAGGTAGGCCAAATTTGGCCTTGAGCTCTGCCAATTCTTTAGGCGTCATCAGTGATTTAAAAAATCCAGGCACAACATCTAGTACTTTGGTAAGATTGGACTTGGAATCGTGATTGTGGGGGATTATCTCCTCCACCATCGGTAATGCTTCATCCTCAACAATGGCGGGAGCACTTTCCCCATGAGAAGAAACACCATCGCCAAGGGGGCAACGCGACTCCCCTCACCGGCCTCGGAAGGTACGTTAGACATGATACAATATAGTGAAAGAGAATAACAAGCAAGAGGGAATAAGGAACAAAGTGAGTCAGAGAAACATAGAGAAAAGATGGTTCTGCAAAGAAGATGAAGGGAAAGCTAGTGCGTGAAGAGAAGAAAGTTTGAAAAGTTCCAAAATCAACAAACCGTATCCTATTTATAAGATTTGAAGAGGCACCAGAATCGAAACTACGGATCATAATTAGCACGGAAATTGAAACAACAGAGCCAATCAAGAGTCAGACATGAATCGATGCAAAACATCGGGAAACGGCATCATTATGACGCATGATGGAATGACGTCACTTCTTCTCTTGGACCAGATGGCTCCAAACGCTTCCCGGGTAATTCAAAAAATTCAAAATATGCGGAACTCAAAGGCCACGTAGCCCCGTATCCACAACCACGACCTCAGATAACTCTATAAAACTAAATGATTAATGACACTGTCCACTCACCGACCTCATCCGCAGGAACGACCTCGATAAGCGGAGGGACTAACTCTTTGGGTCAAAATCCATTCTTGGTCGAAATAGTGTTAGTAAAACATTCATGGGATACCACGTGTCAAAATAATTTAATCATCAATGCAGGTCGTGGTCGAAGAGTTAGCAAGACCGTGGTCGAAGAGTCAGTAAGACCGAAGTCGAAGAGCTGTCGTCAAGGCCGAGGCCGAGCACCCTTAACGTAGCTATAACGACTAGTTTTGAGATATGACACAAAAGAGAATATTCTAGTAAATATTCTCTGCACTTGTAATATTAAGGTTTTTAGGAACATGTTCCCTATAAATAAAAAGAGACACAATGATAGGGGACATGGGATATTCATTTGTAAAAAATATACTTTGACTTGAGAAAGAGAATAAAATCTTATTCCCAAGATACAAACATCACTTTTTCACTGAGATTCTCGTCTATACTTTTCCACTAGATCCGAGAATAACTCGAGTATTCAAAGGATTGTCTATCATTCATCATTGTCAGAAAGAACATCCACGTATTCCATCATTTCTTAGGTCACTCATTCATTCTATTTACTTAAATGTCATTTATTGCTATTCATTGATATTGAATGCTATTCTATTGCCTTGGATTGCTAGAATATTTATTGCATACAACCGCCACTATCCGACTATATCTACATAGTACTTGTTGCTTTATCAAGAACTCCATCTTAGGGATATTATTGTTAGCAAAGATTAACCCTCATTTATATAAATTTAATTATTTGAACCAAGATCTATATTTTTTAGTCAAACAACTTTCAAATCAATTAGTATATATAGTGTGTTTAGTACGAAGGAAAATATTTTCCTACAAAATGTTTTCATGGAAAATGAGTGGTTTTATCACTTATTTTTCCTTATTTGGTTGGTGAGTGAAAAACTTTTTTCGGAAAATATTTTCTAATGTTTGGTTAGAGAGTAGAAATTTTTTTTTAGGAAAATATTTTTATGGTATTCTCCTCACCCCCTTCCCCAAGTCCACATATTTCCTCNATAGTCAAAGTAAGAACAAAAGGAAACAGGGCACTCACGAGTATGGTTCCAAGCTTCGGGAAAGCCGTTGACATTGGCCACGACGTCCTCGGTCCTGACAAAGAAGAAATTAAGCCAGAACTGGTGATTAGCTTTGTCGTCCATCTTCACCACCAAGCACTTGCCTCCTCGGTGGCGAAAATTCAACATCGTCCCCCTATAAAATCCAGGGGCGAACAGGTGTATCAAGTGCGGTAGTGTCAGGTCGACCCCGACCAGCTTGAGAAATTTGGTCAACATCTTTATCACCTTACATGCGTATGGTACAAGCTGAGTCAGGCAAATACCGTAATAGCAACAAAAATCCTCCACTAGCGGGATGAGAAGAAGAGAATAGCCAATAAGGAATGGATAGGCATAAAGGGCGCAGTACCTAATAGGGTTGTTCAAAACTGAACTGAAACCGTTAACCGAACCAAACTGATGGCTTATTGGTATCAAATTATCCTGGTAATGGATGGTGATCGGATTGAGATTTTATAATTAACGGCTTAACGGTTTGGGGGCGGATTACTCAATTCTTTTATCGGGTAAACCGTCAACCCGTTAAGAATTTTTATATTTATACTTTTGCCCCTATGTATATAAAGTACTATTGAAACCCTAAATGGCTAAATCCCTAACTTCTACAGTTAGCTCATATTATAGCATAGTAAAGTTAGGCGGATCTATAGTAAGATGGATGAAGCTAGTTTTCTTCATGTTTAGGAAGCTCATCTGATTTTTTACAGTGCAATAAACTGGAACTATGTTCTTTGCATAGATTAGCTTGTATTTGTTATGTCTTCCTTATCAATAGTTCTTGTATGTACTTGATTGTTCAAAAACATTCTATTTGGTTTAACCGATAAATCGTCTGATAATCGTCAATCGACCATTATCTTATTTAATGGCTAGCGGATTACTACATTTATAATCCAATAATCGTTAAGCCGGACCGTTAAGTGTAAATATTCACCCGATCCACCCGATAAGCACCCCTAGTACCCAGGGAGGTGTACCTCTACCACGTCTCCTCTGGCTGGGATCAGCTCAACATGGCTAGGTAGGCCAAATTTGGCCTTGAGCTCTGCCAATTCTTTAGGCGTCATCAGTGATTTAAAAAATCCAGGCACAACATCTAGTACTTTGGTAAGATTGGACTTGGAATCGTGATTGTGGGGGATTATCTCCTCCACCATCGGTAATGCTTCATCCTCAACAATGGCGGGAGCACTTTCCCCATGAGAAGAAACACCATCGCCAAGGGGGCAACGCGACTCCCCTCACCGGCCTCGGAAGGTACGTTAGACATGATACAATATAGTGAAAGAGAATAACAAGCAAGAGGGAATAAGGAACAAAGTGAGTCAGAGAAACATAGAGAAAAGATGGTTCTGCAAAGAAGATGAAGGGAAAGCTAGTGCGTGAAGAGAAGAAAGTTTGAAAAGTTCCAAAATCAACAAACCGTATCCTATTTATAAGATTTGAAGAGGCACCAGAATCGAAACTACGGATCATAATTAGCACGGAAATTGAAACAACAGAGCCAATCAAGAGTCAGACATGAATCGATGCAAAACATCGGGAAACGGCATCATTATGACGCATGATGGAATGACGTCACTTCTTCTCTTGGACCAGATGGCTCCAAACGCTTCCCGGGTAATTCAAAAAATTCAAAATATGCGGAACTCAAAGGCCACGTAGCCCCGTATCCACAACCACGACCTCAGATAACTCTATAAAACTAAATGATTAATGACACTGTCCACTCACCGACCTCATCCGCAGGAACGACCTCGATAAGCGGAGGGACTAACTCTTTGGGTCAAAATCCATTCTTGGTCGAAATAGTGTTAGTAAAACATTCATGGGATACCACGTGTCAAAATAATTTAATCATCAATGCAGGTCGTGGTCGAAGAGTTAGCAAGACCGTGGTCGAAGAGTCAGTAAGACCGAAGTCGAAGAGCTGTCGTCAAGGCCGAGGCCGAGCACCCTTAACGTAGCTATAACGACTAGTTTTGAGATAT